>CM022944.1:94437026-94529526 GCA_012931725.1 Litsea cubeba | reverse complement strand
CATAAATATTTCCCTCCTTGATCCTAAACCCCATTAAACCTTTGAAAAGTCCTTATGATTTGTGTTATGCATGTGATCCCAGTGGTGGAGAATGAGAAGCTAAGCAAGCCTATGGTAGATCATTTCCATTGGAATGAATTTGAGCGAAACAGATACCTTTCAAACATATGAGAGTAGAGTGTTTATTTCCGTGAGGGTCTACGTATTTAGTCTACTCCATCTTCGAGTGAAATTGCTTACTAAGTATTTGTAAGATGTTTAAGAATGTTTATTCATGACATGTTTTGAGTTTTGAAAAGCTTGGTTGTTCTTTGTTAATGGCATTCAAACTTGGTGTTTTGGAAAGTGAATTTGAGTTTTGCCCGAGGAGGAGCAAAAGTTAAGTGTGGGGGAATTTGATGAGAATGCAAAATGTTATATTTTTCTCCATTAATGTTTAGTCCTTTATACTTATTTGATGCCTAAATGTACTCACTATTCTTATATTTTGCTTTAGGATGCAAATGGAGGTGCTGTGTGCAAAACAAAGCTAATTGAGTGATTCTTGACAGTTTTGACATCGCTTCGTAATTTGGGCATAACTCTCTCCTCCGAACTCCAATTGAGATGATTCAAGATGCTATGGGACGCCAAGAAAAAGATCTACAACTTTTATGTTTTGAGTTTTGAGATATTCTAACTGAATCAAGAAGTTTCTAGATCTGAGTTGTAAGAGAAGTATTCATATTTGATGCTAAATGGATGAAGAATCAAGCAGAAGGGCATTATGGTAAATTTGATGAAATCAGGAGTTTCCCGGAACATATCCAATATTGGGCCCATATTGTCCGGAATGAAAAATGGTGCAACTTTAATTCTTGGTTCGAGTCCAACAGAAATCTAAATAGGAAGATATCACCAAAGAGAAGATTGTAATAAGTTTTAATATTTTATTTAATTTTTCTCTCTCTACCCATGTACTTCTTTAGCAAGAAAATTCTCCCTCACGTCACTCTCCCTCTGAGTCTTTCTAATTTTTTATTCACTTTCTAATCCTCATCCAATACCAAGTCATCAACAGTCCTACCTCTCCATTCTATATAAAGCAATCCACCCACAGCAATATACACACAGACGTTCTCCCCATTACACGTTTTCTCTCTCTTTTTATACCTTCCTCCATTGCAAGTTTTTTCTCTCTCTCTCTCTCTCTTTCTTTCTTTTCTACTATTTTCTTTGCAAGTTAGTATGGCCCTGCGTGGCTAATTTTATGTAATTGGTTGAAGAAGACTGAAGCCTCGGAATAATTACTGTGAGATCTAATTTATTTTCATTATTCAATTTATGCTTTGAATATGGGTTGTTCTTCTGTGCTTAATTTGTTATCATGATTGTTTCGTTTAATTGCTAGGATGCATACTAGTTTATTTTTCGTTGCAATTTACTGCTAAATTAGAAATCAAATCCGTAATTGTTTGATCCCTCTAATTTGCGAAGAAACTAGTATTTAATAATTTGCTGCTTTGGAAATTATTATATATTAGGAAGAACACTTGGCTAAATTAAATGCAACCGCGTGTGCTTGTGTTGTTTAGATTCATCAATCTCTCAAGGTCTTAATGCCGTTACTAGATTAAATCTTTGGCGCTTGTCTTGGATTGTTTAGTAATTAGGGATAATTGGAGCGCGTGTTTTCTAATTAACTAATTAAGAAGGTAGGAATTTAATTCCAATGATGAATATTCAAAGTATTAGTTGATTTATTTTTGCATCAATGATCAGTATTTAATTTCCAATGGTGGATGTTAACTTTGACCAATGCTTTTTAATTTGATTGAATTTCTTAAATTATTGCTCTTTATTTGTTTTTATTTGTTTTTTTTTTTGCTTTCAATATAATCAAAACCCCCATCTTTAATCACATAGCATAAACTTTGGCTAAACACTCTCCGTGGGAACGATCCTTACTCGCACTACTACATATATTTTTAGGAGTAAAGGTTTTATTATTTTTGGGTGCCTGCGACAGCACGACCATCGAGTCGAACTCACAATTCCACCTAGGCACCACTCCTTGGGCGCCCAGGTCACTTGTCTCCTTAATTTGGAAATTCAACTTCGAGACGAACTCACAATTCCACCTAGGCACCACTCCTTGGGAGCCCAGGTAACCCATTTCCTTGAATTTGAAATTCTACTTCAAGACCAACTCTAAATACAACCTGTTTCGTTAAAGTCAAAACTTCATTCCAAAACGAACTAAAACTACATATTGGATGCCACTCCTTTGATGTTCATGTGACTTGTCTTCTGGATTAGAATTCTACTCCGAGGCAGACTCTGTTCATGCAATTCCACCTGGGCACCACCCCTGTGGCGCCTATCCATCACCTTAGAGAACCAAATGTCTCTTTGAACCAAGTTGTCCTAGAATTATAAAAGTTGAACCCGAACAAGAATTGATGATGGTTGATGATAAATAATAATAATAATAACAAAATTACAAAAATAAATAAATAATAAACCCAAAAGGGAGCACATACACAAAAGAATGACACATCGTCAAACTGAAACATTGTCCCATCACATGAGGTCCCGTTGCACGCACATTAGTCCCATCACGCATACACCTGATGTTGTGCACTGCATCTCATGCCATCTCCATCAATAAAATCAGAACGATTACCTCTGCTAATTATAAGACTGAGTACTAACGAAGAAAAATGCAGAATCTTTTATTGTTTCTTCAATGCAGGATCCGGAATCGAAAGCAAAAACACCAAGGTGAAGGACCTTCAAGCACACTGATGGAGATTGATGACAAGTTCACAAGCTTCGGCAAACAAACAATGAAAGAAAGCAGCAACGATCCATAACATCAGATTTATGGAAAGCTCTTGAGGTAAGTACCCCTAACTATGATTTTCATGATTTTACCTCACGTCTGGAAATTGAGTCGCCGTAGGCCTCCCATAAGCGCTTATAATCGGTACGGCAACCATAATACCGTGTTCTCACGAATTGTGTGTTCGCCGACTCAAATCTTGATGTTGGAGGACGGAAACCGTGTAATTCGAAGCTCTCCATGATAAGCACTAAAAGACGATCGAATCTATCCTAGGTTCTCATCTAAGCTTGGGTGAAGACCAAGATCCCTAGAGAGTGACGGTTATTCTGGTGACCGACTTCCATTGATTTAGCTTTTTCGATGCATACCCGAGTTTCAAAATCAAACATCTCTTTAAAAAAAATGCATCTCATTCTCACATGCACTCACACTATTGCTTGAACTATGTTTATGATTTCCACTAAGATCCCCATTATTGCTAGTTAGTTTCAACTATGCTTTAAACATTTAACTATGGATGAAATTTAAAAGACGTTATATATGACCATTTGAAATCAATTCTATTGCAAGAACAAATGAAATTCAGATAGTGACTTAGCTAATCGAAAGATCGACTTCTGATTCAGACCACTGGGGCACAGTTCCCACCATCATTTTAAATTCAGCAACTGGGGCACAGTTCCTAACCCGCTATGTGGCAATACCACGGGCACCGAGGCACAGATCTCAGGTTTCCAATCAAATCAGTAGGCACGTAACTTCTTCTTTTTTCTTTTTTCCCCTGAATCAGAACCGATCCTAGAAAAGTGAACCTCACCTTTGGAATGAGTTTGCAATTGCATACATCCATAGGTAGCCACTCCCGCGAGCTCAAAACCTCCCGTGAGTCATGAGTGGTGTGCCTACTTTCCTTGGAGCACAACTCTCCACGTGCTGTTCTCCAAAGAGGGGCATACTGTAGACACCTCATTTGGCCCCTATGATAGCCTTAAACACCTGTCATATATAGCCATGCCCCCATTTCTCCCATAATTGAATGATTAATGACATAATTTAGATTAATTAATGACAATGAAGATGCTTGTTGATAGTTTTAAATATTAGTTCAACGATTTCTAGAAATTCATGAGAAGAAAGCCGAATCGCATTGAGATCTCGAATTCAACACACCTTTCACACAAGGAACAGACTACTACACTAACTCTACATATTCCAGACCACTTAAGACATGTTTAGGTCAGTTCTTACAAAGATTACACTTAGCTTGCCTAAATGCCATCCGATTATCCTAAGTTAGGAAGCCGGATCCATTGATCTAGAGGTCACCCTCTTTCTCAGCCCATAATCATTAGGACAGTTGGACCATTGGATTCTTCACTTCGAGAGCTTTCCGACGGTATGTAGAACGTCCAAATCCGATAAGCGGATCAAAAGTTACGAGTTTTCAAAGTTTGCCTTAGAAAGAGAAACGAAAATCCATCTAGGCACCACCCAAGTGGCGCCCACACTCTCCATTGCATCTACACACCCCAGGCTGGGTGCCCACATTAGCCGTGACCACCTAGGCACCCCATGTGTGGCACCCACCCTCCAAAATTACTAGTTTGGCCTAAAACGGACCGGAACCACTCAACGTAGGGACCGAACTTTAAAAATGAAGGAACTCCACCTAGGCACCCCATGTGTGGCGCCCACACTCTTTATTCCATCTAGATGCCCCATGGTGGGCGCCCATACTCTTCAGCCCACCTAGGCACCACATGTGTGGCGCCCACCCTCTTATTCCACAAATTTAACTTAGGGCAGCCCGCAACCACTCCAAACAAAGACCCACATAACTTTCCATCTAGGCACCACCCTTGTGGCGCCCACACTCTCCAGTCCACATAGGCACCCTTTGGTGGGCGCCTACCATGTCCAGTCTACCTGGGCACCACCCTTGTGGCGCCCAGTCAATTAAGTGCTAGTGTAGGTCCCCTCAGTTGAACATCTATCCATTCTATCCCGACTTCAGATGGGACCAAACTTTGAGAATGATCCGAACCACGTAGGCTCCACCCCATGGGCGCCTACCATGAACCAGTCCACATAGGCACCAGCCCTGTGGCGCCCACCCTATGCAGTCACCTGAGCACCACCCCATGGGCGCCCAGCCTCTTTTCCAAACCATAATTTATCCTAAAACACTTAAGCCGCATTGGGATGCGTGAAACCTTCTAGAAACACGAACTAATGAAGCCCTAGCCCTCTTAAACTCATCCCAAACCTCTATTTAAGGATCTCTTAACCTCATTTACAAGGGAGCTACCCTAAAAAGAGAGAAAAGTATAGAGAATAAACAAAAGGATAAAGGTAGCCACCATTAGAGAGAAAGCTTCAGATCTAGAGAAGAAGAAGGGGAAATAGAGGAGAAGACTTCCATATCTTCAACTAGAGCTATGGTTCTTCGCGTAAGCTTCGTTCTAGGAACTTGAAAAGTGTGATTCAAACCGATATTCCTAGATCTTTCTATTCTTTTATTGCATTTTATCATCATCTTTGTTTAGAAACATGCTTAGGATCATTCATGCATCATAGATCTATATTAGTTCTTGATAAAAATGGTATCAGCATCTCATCATATTAATAACATGTTTAGATTCATACCAGTGGTGTAGATCTGCAATAATTTCTAGTTCTAAGTGCTTAACTAGGTTAGATCTCGCATTTATAGCATCATCATCATCATTTAGATCAAGGAGATCGCGAAAGGCCTATCTCAGGAGGCTGGGTGCCACCTACTGGGCGCCTACCATCTCTGGTTTGGCTGGGCGCCACCCACCGGGCGCCTACCCATCCGAGACAGGGTTTAGGCTTTAGATCTCTACTTTTTACATCGTTTTCTCGTAGATTTGTTAGTTGCAACATTACTAGTTCGCATTAGGACATCCACATCAGTTATTGAATATTGGAAATTGTGTTGAAAATCTTAAGACTGTTGTGCATTCGTTGCGATTCTTTGAAAACCCTGACCGAACAGGGTAGGCACCACAGGTGTGGCGCCCAAGTGGACTTTTCCACTTCCACACACAATTTTCGATCTTCCGCATTTAGTTCTTAGAAATTGCATAACAATGCTATATTTGTTTGCTTGATATGTTCTGAATTTCAAATTATCGTTTCTATCACACACCACCATATCATTTGAATCATAAAGTCATAAAAACCCAAAAAAATCATAAAACATAAAACTACTTCTTCTCTTTCCTTACTCTCTAGTAAATTAGAGGAGAAACCAGAAAACAAATTAAAACAAAAATACAAAGAAAACCCAAAAATAGTAGGTAGATAGCCTAGGTTATCAAATCTCGTGCCTAAGTAGGATAAACCTTAAGATTAGCTAAAATATCATAATTAATTAACCTTAAGAATTGCCAAAACATTAAGAACCCTAAAATTAACAATCTTAATTAATTTGGACTGAAATTGCATTAAGGAATCACTAAGATTGATTAGGGAACCCAAATTATTAAGGTAGGCTCCTCCTCCTTTGAGCCTAGCTTGCTTATTCACTAAAAGTCCCTAATTGAGGATTAAATATAATTAATTAAGGCTCTAATCTCACACCAATTAATACAGTAAATACCTTTAATCCAAAAGATCTTGAGATCTTAATTAATTAGGATTAAAAATAACCAAAAACTTAATTAAAAACCTAAAACGTAAAACAGATCCATCTGGGCGCCACCCCCTGGGTGCCCTGTTGCCAAGTCCATCTGGGCGCCACCCCCTGGGCGCCCTGTCTATTCATTCCCTAAGAGGCCCCGCTTGAAGTTTAATCTAATTAATTAAGACTTTAACCAACCCTAATTAACACTCTAAAATACACTTAGCTTGAAAGACCTGAAATCTTAATAAACTTAAACTCGAATCTGCCTAAAAGATACAAAACCAACAAACCCTAAAAATATCAACCTGGGCGCCACCCCCTGGGTGCCCTGCTTGCCAATTCACCTAGGCGCCACCCCCTGGGCGCCCATCCTCTCCTGTCACTAAGACACCCCAATTGAAACGAAACTTGAATCAACACATAATAAAACATTGCTAACTTAAAAGATTTGAAAACTTAATCAATCTAAACCTGAATTAATCTAAAACGAGCACACAACACAAAACCAAGACAGACATCCACGTGGGCACCACTCCTTGGGCGCCCATCCTTCCAATCCACCTGGGCACCACTCCCCTGGCGCCCATTCTTCCAATCCACCTGGGCACCACTCCCCTGGCGCCTAGCCTTCCAATCCATCTGGGCACCACTCCCCTGGCGCCCATCCTATCCCTTTACTGAGAAATTCCTAATTGAAACCTCTAATTAAACCAACCCAAATTAACACATTAAAACACTTTAGGACTTAAGAAACCTGAGACCCTAATCAATTTACCCTCGAATTAATTTAAGGAACATCGAATCAACTCGAACCTCAAGATAGCCACCTGGGCACCACTCCTTGGGCGCCCAACCTGTCAATCCACTTAGGCACCACCCCCTTGGCGCCTAGTCTGTCAATCCACCTGGGCACCACCCTCTGGGCGCCCAGCCTGTGAACTCCACCTACCCTGTCCATTCCTTAGGAAACCATTAAACCCAATTAATTGGAACCTAATTCATCCCCAACTGAACACGAATAAGCACTCTCCATCAAATCCTAAAATCCTTAAATCAATTCAAGCTTGAGTTGACCAAAGAATCACAAAACCTAACCGAACCATAAAACACATTCATCTGGGCGCCACCCCCTGGGTGCCCATCCTGCCAGATTCACTTAGGCACTACCCTCTGGGCGCCTAACCTACATTTCAACCCTGCCCAATCAACTCAACTAAAAACCAATAATTAAACACCTTACAACTTAAACTAATTAAGACTAGAACCTAAATCAATCGCCGGACCCAAAGACCAATAATTAAATCCTATCCGGCACAACACAAAATCACAGGCAACCCACCTGGGCACCACTCCCTGGGCGCCCATCCTGCCAATTCACCTGGGCGCCACCCCTTTGGTGCCTATCCTTCCACTCGCACTAAAACACGAATTCTTGATTTTGTTTCAAAACCCGGACCCGCATCACTTTGACATTAGAACATCAGAGACATTAAAACATTTCTCAGATTAAAACATAGCCCTTAAAACCCCTGGAATTCCGAAAAGAGATTGAAAAGTCTGAAAAGCATAAACTGTCAGGATAGGCTCCATCCCCTGGGCGCCTACCCTGTTTTAATCTTGAATTGTGATTTTCGACTACTTTTTAGAATTCTGATTTAAATTAAAAATAACATAACTTTAAAATATAGAAAAACACATTAACCAGATCCTTAAAACATCCCTAAACCACTCTCAATCAAAACCACAACTCACAACAAATAAAATCAATTAAGGTCTTACCCAACAAACTGCTTAGGTGCAAGAACTATCAAACTTTGGCTATTTGCACCCTAGGATTAAATTTGATTACCTTGTTAGGTAGTTTAGAGCATTAGACTTCACCCCATCACTCTTCCTGTTCCGTTAGGGAATTGGAAAAGCTGATGTGGGCGGTCTAGGACCTTAGGTTGGGGTTAATCCGATGATCAGTAATAAATCATTTATTACGTAAATCCAAGTAAATCCCCTAGTTAGGCCCTTCTAGCCCCATATCAAAAATCCATAAAAACTATAAAACCAACAAAATAAACCCAAAAAGATTTTCCCTTTATTTTTTCCTCCACCTCAGGTGCTAGATATTTAATCGAACTTAATGATAAAAGGAAATGAAGAACTAACTTCTAAAATTGAATAAATGAGAATGACGAGATGAGATGAGTGATTTCACACACACTTTTTATTTTGGCCCATCGGCCACCCTTAAACAATCACGGCCCATCGGCTACCCTTAAACAAACACTGGCCCATCGGCCACCTCCAATCAATTACAGCCCATCGGCTTTTCACTTTTATCACTCGTGTATCGCACACGAAAAACACAGAAATCACAAGTCAAAGTCTCATTTGCATCATCATCTTGGTTTGAAAAGTTAGCCTTTAAACCTTATTTTGCCAAGGGATCTGAAGGGGGTACCCGGGAATGGGGCCAATCCTCTTCTTAAATATTTGGCACCTCCCCCCATTTATTTTCTTTATTTTAGTTACTTTATTCTACTTGGATTTATTATGATTATGCTGTGTGAGGATTAACCTTTATTTGGACTTTAACTCATGACCCTAATTTGACCCTATATTAAAAAGACCCGAAGAGACCCAAATTAATGTGATAGGACAACCGTCGTGTGTTGCCGGCAGCACATTAGACGAGAGGAAGAACCCACCCAGTTATTTTCTCCCTACATTTCTTCGGCTTTCGTCGAAGAATGGTGTTACAGCCGTATCCGTAGCTGGCGATCGTGATCCATTGATTTTGAGGATAGTCGGAATCCTCATTTTTTATGTAAAATTTAAATAGCATGTATAGATGAATAGATATTTCCCCATGCAAAATGCTAATGCCCTTTCTTTCCTTTTAGGGGGGGGGGGTCGAAATTCACATCCGACACAGGCGAATTAGAGCATTCTTCCTATCGCGAGCCTCTGTTATAGTAGCCCACTTGGCAGCGACTTGTGCCTTCAAATGCTCAAGACATTTCCTAGCCTCATCGACCTCCCTATCAAGGATGTTAAGTTCATGTGTCAGCCCAATGATGGCTAGCTCTTCTAAGTTCTTCTCTCGGACTAACTGCTTCCTGCTTTGTGTAGCCTCATTCAGGTCAGACTTAGCCTTATCAGCAGGGTCCAGGAACATCTCCTTGAAGAACTAGTTATCAGCAAAGCCAATGGTCTCAAACCACTTGTCACCCAGTGCAATGATCCTATCAACGATTGCCGTGGAACCTATGACATCCAGACCAGCCTTTTCGGCATCACCAAGAATCTCTTGCACATGATGGATCATACCAAATCCGGCATCCAAGTGTCCAGCGAGGAGAGTCTCAATCCAAGAGCTCAGAACCCGCACCACCACCTTCTTCGCAAAAAGAAGAGATGGCCCAGCTAAAGATTCGCCCTACTCCGTCGGTCGGCTGCTCATGTCATGCCCCATTGGAAGAGGAACAAAAGAACTCTTTCTAGTTGGAGCCGCTAGGAAGAAATCTCAGCACGAGGTACCTCCTCTACCGTGTCAGAATTGGTTGTAGGAGTCTCTACATCCGGATCAACCTCTGGCATCCCTTGCTCTGGTTCTGAAGGAAGCGACGGACTCTCCTCTGTCACTTCAAAACCTGCCAAGGAAACACAAAAAATTATAAATATGATCCTGTTTAAAAATCATTATCAGGGTTATTACTACAAAATACCTTCTTCGACGACTGGCGAAACAGTCTCTTCCTCCATGAACTCATCGGAAGCATCGTCAACATTTGCGTCCATCAATGGTTCAAAGTCGTCGAAATCCTGTGGCAAGTCAGGTGACAAGAAAAATGTTAGCAAACCAAGTCATAGACAAAAAAAAAGCGAAAGAAGTCATACCAGTTGGAGATTCTGGAACCACTCCAGAGTCCCTCGGTTCTTCTTTTGGTGCCAAAACCGGATTCGTCACCACCTCATCGGTTGGAACCTCAGGCATCGCCAAGTCTTCCTCTGCTAAAAAAAAAAGAGCAACAGAGGGAGAAAGCAAATTAGAACATGGAAAAATCCCATGAAAAGAAATGGAAAGAGAAAGAGGAAGAATCATACCTTCACCGACGGTCTTTTCTTCTCGGCTTCTCTTTTCTGGAGGCTCGTCAGCATTCCCTGGCACCTCCTCATTGATAGTAAGAGGAACTTCTATGTCAGGAGAGTCCTCATGTTGCCCCTTGCTGCGATGATGACTCCTCTTCCTCTTACTCCTGCGGGCTCGCTTCTTAGAAGAACCTGCCTATAAGACCCCGACCCGAGAGACCTCGATTAGAGTTTATTAAGTTGTGCTTTAGCTTTAAGTGTGTTTAGTGGTTTTTTATTTAGTTTGGGATTAGAATAGCTTTTATAATAGCTTTGGGGAATTTTGAGAGCCTTTTTACTTGTGGGACCCTTTGGGGGTTCTTGCTACGAATTGTGTGAGATTGGGGGTTTATCAATGATTTTCAAAAATTATGTTTTAATCCCGTTTGACTTACCTTGTTAATCCCTATAACTTTCATGCTGACACCGTTCCCATTCAAGAGCCCTAAACCCGACTTTTCACAATTTGAGGGCAAAACGGTCTTTTTACCCAAAATATGGACACCAATTTCAATGTCACCAAAACGTGCAAAATATATATTTTTTGGAAACTAGAAATTTCGCCGATCAACTTTGTCTTTTTTGTCGAATTCGTTTGAAGCCCCGAAGGCCATGTTTTTAGCCCGACAAGTCTTTTAAGTTGTGGGCCCCATCCCCACTTACTATATAAGGAGAGCTCTCTTCTTCATCTTCCTCTTTCTTGTTAAAACCCTAGAAGGAGAAGAAGCTCCAGCCCTAAGGGTTTCTCCCTTGTCCCTCTTGCTTCCTTCTCATTAATCACCACTATACTCTTGTCAATCAAAGAATGGACTCCATGATCATCTTCCTCACCTCAAGAACTTTCTATTGGTACCATTTGTGAAGACATTCATCACCATTAGAGCCCCTTTTGAGATCTCTCTACCTATTTGAAATATTTCCAAGTAAGTAATCCTCCTAATCTTCTAGATTCATATTCTCCTAGCCCTAGAGAGACTTAATCTTGGCTATTACAAGCTTTCCCTTTCTATTGTGTGGTTTTGATGGTTTTAGGGTTGTATTTGGGAGTTTTGTGTAGATTTGGTGTCTTGGCTTGGAGAGGTGTTAGTGGCTTGATTTTCTTAGCATTGGACCAAAGGCAAGTGGATGAATGGATTGATTTCATGATTTCTTGCTATTAAAGAATTGAACTCCTACTCATTGCTTTCACCTAATTTATCTTTATGAGTTTTCATGGTTTTAGAAATATGCATAATGATAGGCTACTCTCTATTAATAGTTCTCTTGAAAACATATGCATTATTGTCTTGTTAAAGAGATCATTTATGATCATTTATGGGTTTCATTAATGGAGTTTGCCTTGCATTGAATGAAGTGGAAATGATTGAGGAGTTAATGTTTTGATGGTGTGGTTGTTGGGGGAAGTGAATGATGGATTAAATGAGGTTTTAGACCCTCAAATGTATGATTAATGGGTGCTCAAAAGAGGGTGAAAGGAAGGAAAGAAGAAGGGCCGAACTGTACACAGAAAACAGTTTCTGGACAGTTCGCTCAAGCGACCTTGACACATTGCTCGAGCGAACCTGTCACAGAACCTCGTTGGCTCGAGCCAACCTTCTGATCGCTCGAGCCAACCTGATCCGAGCAGATCCGCTCGAGCGAACCTTAGTCCGCTCGAATGAACCCCAAATAGAGAGCAGTTTGCCCGAGCGAACTTCCCAGTCCGCTCGAGCGAACTGCCTGTCATGCATGGGTTAATACTTAAAGACTTGAAACATTGTTTTTAGGCTTAGGGAGGTTTTGTTTGGAGCCCCAATGCTATGTAGGGACTGTAGGGCGTCGTATGAAGTTTGGAGGAAGGAGAAACCTCATCATGGAGATTCCATGAGGTTTTCTAGATTGGCCAATGTGTATAAGGACTCGGAATGTCCCTAACTCTTAAAGAGTACCAATTTATATCATGGCCGACATACGGGACCCTATTCACAATGATTCAATTCTGGGAACCTCAATGTTTAGCCCGGAAATATATGAGAAAACCCTCGTATTCAATTTTCAACCAAACTCTTACTTTTGGATTTTAAACCCACATGATATGACTAGACTGCCCCGAGAGTATTAGAAGTAATGTGTTTAGCTTTTGCTAACATGCATATGTTAGACCTGATATGACTGTGTATTTGTGCCTATGGGCACCCCGCTCCTTTACTATGCATTTGATTTGATTTCTCGTATTTGACCTATGAGTCGGCACCACTAAGCTTGGACAACCTTGTCGGTTTGATCCACCGCCTTGGAGATCCTTCCCCTCCTGTTAGTCAGCTGCAGTCTGGAATCCGCAGAGTTTTTACCCGGTTCGCTACCGTAGTCCTGCAGAGTATATATATGTATATTATAGTATTTTATCGTTGTCCCTCCTCACCTTGTGTGACTGAGGTCAATGATCCTGTAGGGTATGTGCTATCTTCACTTTAGTGAGATAGGATTTAGCTTTGTGTGGTTGCCATCTTGTCAGTTCCTTATTCTTGGTACCTCTATTGCTTTATATCGTTCATGTCGTTATTTGATAAATGATGCATTATCTTTTATGAAATTCATTATTTATATACAGGTTTTTCTAAAACTATTACAAAGTATCATTGTTTTATTTATTGTCATATCTTTTCACCCACCTGCCAGACTGTCGTGTCTGATCCATTTATTTTGGTACTCAGGTCCAGAACCTATTGCCATCGAGGAGGAGCCTGAGGAGACGGTCGGTGAACCGCAGCGCGTAATAGAGTGGCAAGCTGACGATGTCATGTAGACATCCGTTCAGGCTTTGAGAACGACATTTTGGGAACTCGTGATAACATCTTTTGGGTTTTATTGGATGTATGGTCTTTGTTGACCATTGTTTTGGGGCAATTAATCAACTGATCTTTTGTATATACATTTAACTTCACTTTTGAAAAATATGATTATGATCATTGCTCATTCTGATATCTAGTCATGTCAATTATAAATCAGTCTTGTTTATGGAATGGAATAGCACTAATATGATTTGCTACACGCTTCCGCAATCTCGAATACATGTTTGATATGTTTATATGTGAGATGATATGTATGGATAATCCTCACCGCGGAACCCGGTGGGAAATCACGTGCACGGATAAATGTTTTCTTAATTCCGTGTGCGGATTAGCCAAAGAGATGCACGTGGCGCGACATCATCAGGTCCCGATCTCGGATTTGGTCCCCTAACCCGGTCCGGGGTCACGACACTGCCCCACTGTCAGAGTCAGGTTTCCCACTTGACTCCTCACTAGATGGTCTACTCTTGCCAGTAGACTCCACAGAAGCTCACCTCTGTGCCGCTTGCATCCAAGCGTCAAGCTCAGCTTTCTTTTGTTCTAGCTGCTCTAAGGCCTTATCAGGTACTTCCCGGACAGCTTCAGAACCAATGACGCCTTGGTCACTGAGAAAGCCTATCTTGTGCTTCTCTCTAAAAAGGAAGGCCCAAACTTCCTCTCGCCGGACACCATCCGACTTTCCAAGGCTTTTTCCAGACGATAGCTTCACATCAAGCTCCTTCTTGGAAAGCCCCTGATATGCCGAAAAGCTCTCCGTGAACCACTTCCCGAAGCCGGCAGTCCGGAAAGTCGACAACACAGGATAAGAAATCATGGCAGTAGTGTCTTCAGCACTATAGAAAGCCTGTGCGTTTCTCTCACCCTGTAAACCTCCAAAGCACTTCACCATGGTTGAAGGCGCTCCAACAACGCCTTGAGAAAAGCCCAACTGCATAGCAAAGCGAGAAGATACATACGGCTGGATGTCGACGAAAAGATGTCTGCGGTACACCATCATGCTGACACGTATGTTGAAAAGCCATTCCTTATCTGCATTTGTCAAGGAGTAATGCCTTCCCGACCCCGCCCTGGTAGAGTCGCGGGAGGCACCAAAATCAAAAGCCTTCTTCCGTAACTCCGGAGAAAGCTTCACTGAAGACTACCTCATCTCGACGTCCCTGAACCGTCGAATCCTCATGCGGGTAAACAAAAGTGATTCAGACGCGGCTTTGCCCTTAGCCAGTCGAATCATGAGAGGATCATCATCATGTGCAGCACCCAGCTGGTGCAAGCCAGGACAGTGGTATACAAACTACGAATAAAAGATATGGTCTGAAAATACCCTATTAATAGGGAGCCCAAGCCGATCCAAAAAAGCAGTAGCCTGCAGTTCGGTACATAAGTAGGAGTAAAGAGCTGGCACCAAAGCAAGCCGCTCTCCAAACGCTATCTGACAAGTCGGAAAAATACAATGCGGCCTGATGTGCGTTCCATCTTCTCCAGCAAAAACGGCCTCACCTAACCAATAAGTGAGGTAAACAGCGAGATCTCTCCGCAGTGCAATGTCAGGACATATGGCATTTGTACTCGCAAAGAAATTTCTCAACTCTTCTTGCATAGCCGAAATCTTTTTCGAACCCGGATCCTTAGCCCTGTCTTCCCGGGTCATGCTATCAGAAGACTCCCCACTTTCAAAGAAGTTGGGAGACAAAGAGCTAAAACTCTTCCAACCGCTGGATCTTACTTTTGAACCCTCCTTCTCCTTCAAAAAATCATAGAAGGCGACAAGCTGAAAGTACAAAAGCCTGAATTCCTCAGACTGCTCATCGAGGACGCTGTCGATCGGCATAAACTCCTCATAAAGTCTGCCAAGGATGGGCAATCTAGTAATGACGCTCAGCTCCTTCAAAGAGAAACCAATCTCACCATTCGTCACAACGAAGGTAATGATTTGTGGAAGGAATGACTCCAACATAGCCATGAAAGCCTCATCGGAAAAGATCACGGTCTCCCTAAAGGCGCGGACCGCATCAAAAATCCCGGCTTCCTTCAAAACGGCGCCACCAATCAGCAGGACGTGATCAGTCCACGACTTCCACTCGGAGTCAGCACTGAAATGACCACGAAGTCGAAAAGGCTTCACCTAACTGCTGCCGTCACCGCTGAAAATACCAAGGCCCACCGGTCCCAAATCGACCGATGGATAATCAGAGCCCTGGTAGCCGCTGGCGGGCATCAACATGTCCTTGTCAGCAGGCGACTTCTCCGCATATCTAGGAGAACCGCCAACAAAAACCCCGGTCTTGATTACATTCGTCCTTCTCACGCAGCTTGGAGGATCTTCCCTCTTAGAGCACGTCGGGGCAAGGCTCATGACCAAGACGGTGCGATGAAACGTCGACCGGGTAGCAACAGTCTTCTTCTCACCATCAGCTGTGAAAGAGAACTAAAAACATCTCCTCTGGTATGTCATGTCATCAGGGACTGCATCACCAAATAAGAAGGTAGGCTTGGGCAAAACCCTCTGATCGTCTATCATCCATGGACGACTGCTTACCATGATCTTACAAAATTCCTCTCCCTTGAGAGTGATCAGTCGCTGCCTCATCTCATCTCTGTTGAGGGAGTCGCACTCTTCCAGGTTTCTCTCAACATACTGGACCTTCTCCCAGGCCTACTGAACGGCCAGATTAGAAGATCTAGCAGATCGACGAGGTACGCTTGTAGCAGGATCTTTACCCTTGTTCGTTCTGGAGGAACCACCTGTAAAAGGTTGGAAAAGAAAAAGATCAATCATCAAAATGACAGAATTTCGCTAAAAAAAATCTGGCAAAATTTTAACATGATTCCGGGGCAATTCCGAAGAAAATGAAGTACTCAGAAAGAAATAAAAAGCTTGAAGATGGGCTCAACATTGTTGTGAGCTCCGAAACTCCAAACTTTTGAAACCTCAAAGTCTCCGCAAAATCAGGAAGGGCTCAACATCGCTACGAGCTCCAAATTCCCAAATTTGCAAAAACTTTCAGGTATGCTATCACATCATGCTACAAATTCAATTTGCAAAAGAATGCATGAACATCTTGGTTTGCCAAAAATAAATGCATTATCATGATGAGCAAAAAAGAAAAAGAAAAAAAAAGAAACTTTCTCAAGAAAAAGGGGGGAAAGAAAAGAACAAAAAAAGAAAAAAAGCGGGACTGGCTCAAAGGCCACATGGCCGTACGGCCAGATCCGTACGGATCTGTCCGTACGGCCCAAAAAAAAAAGAAAAAAAATGTGCAAAAAAATAAAAATAAAAATAAAGCACGAGAAAAAAAACGTGTAAAAAAAGAAGAAAACACGTGAAAAAGAAAAGAAAAGAAAGAAACTAAAAAATAGAAAGAACCTTTTTTTATCATCCTATTTCTACAATGGAGTTTTCTTGAAAAATGGAACTTACTTGAAGCTATTCATGGAGAAGAAGAAAAGCTTAAAGATTCTTGAAGAACTCTTGGTCTTGAAGCCCTCTTGGGATTGTTGCAAAAGAAAATAATAAGAGCAAGAGATCCAACCTCCTCCTTGCTTTTATAAGAGAGAGCAAACCAAAGAAGGAAAGAAGAAAGAGGTAAGTGTTACTAATTAGTAACCTTACCAAAAGAAAAAATTAGAAAGATTATTTCCCAAAAGAAAGATATCTTGAGGGATTCTCTCCCAAAAAGAAATTAATGAGAGATTTTCTCCCAAAAGATAGGAGATTTGAGATATTCTCTCCCAAAGAAAGATATCTTGAGATATTCTTTCCCAAAATAAAGGGAACATGAGAGATTCTCTCCAAGTAAAAATATTCTTAGATATTCTCTATCCGAAGGAGATATTTTTAGATATTCTTTACAAAAATGACACCATATGAGATCTAAGTCATTTCAAAAGCTTAAGGTCCCATGGGTTAGCCCATATGAGCCAGGTTTGACCACCTAGGCACTTAAAAAAAATAAAAAAAGAATTGGGCTTTTAGTCAAAGAGAAATCCCTATTACCAAGAGCTTACAAAAATGGTCCCATGCCTTTTTTGAGTTGATTGGACCATACAAAAAAGAATTTCAAGCCCCATGAGCTTCCAAAAATCAAACCATCCAGCCTCATATACCAAATTGAACCAAAATCTTGAAATTGACATTCCACAAAAATCCAAACCAAATCCTGATCCCCTAACTTGCCACATACAGCTTGTAAGGTCACAAGACCAAAACCAAAAACCAAAACCTGATCCCCTAACTTCCCACATACAGCTTGTTAGGTCACAAGATCAAAACCAAAATCAACCCCCAACATTCCACATACAGCTTGTTGGGTCACACGGTCAAAACCAAACCCGACCTCCTAACCTGCCACATACAGTTTGTTAGGTCACAAGGTCAAAATCGAAATCCACATCCCTGATGTCATCTTCAAAACTTTACCTCGAGATGGTACGTGATCCCTTTCACCACCGTAAAATTCCCCTGGAAGCTCAAACGGCTACAAATACTAAAAGAAAAACTGTTCAAAGACTCTTGGTCAAGTCACAAGCTCTCCTTCAAAAATCTCTTTGAGGCACATCGACCGATCGAGAAATCGACAGGACAGATGGCACCGACCCGCTGTTGGCAACCAATACTTGAAGTTACATGGTCATCCGATGTCGATCCACATGAAGATCCATCGATGATCATCGCCAGAAGAATCTCAAAAGACGCGGCATGGCCCGCGACTCTTCAACTGCTCGGCGACCACTTAATGCGATTAATTGACTAGCTTTATTGCAGTCATTAATTCATTTCTTTGGACGGCCCAATCAGAAGCAAGCAATTGGGAGTTATGATGGACCGCGCTCCTGCTTGGTTCCTACCGAGGTCGGCGGACGTGGGAGTCCGTCGGGTCCGACCCTTTCGTAACCGGGGGGCAGGGGCGTGCATCAACATTTCTTTTTTTGTGGGTGTGCCAGATTTTCTATTTTACTTGGAATTGCAAATGGTGATCCGGAGATCAACCTTCGCAAGTAAAAAGGAAATCAACTTCTTTCAAGTTTTCCATTGCACATATATTTAAGAAAAGAGACATTTTCTTGATTTGCCGTGAAAGGCGATTTTTTTGGCATTTATAGCCGATTTTGGCGTTTATAGCCGATTTTTGGCGTTTATAGCCGATTTTGGCGTTTATAGCCGATTTACAATCCTTATCAACAATGAAAGACAAGAATTGTGATTTTTGTCTCTTTTAAAAAAATACAAACTACAATGAAAAGCAAGAAAAGGAGGATCTAACTTCTCAGGAGATTGTGGGGGACTCGTTTAGATTGACGGTCGCAAGCCATATGTGGACTTCGCCATCATCCATGCAGATGAGAACAGAGGATGCTATTGATTCGCTTGGCTTGGCTATAACCTCGGGTTTTTAGAAGACAAAGACCAAAGGAAGGTCCTATGTCCAATAAAAAACCGAGTAGACGGGCTGAAAAGCCATATCTAAGCCATTGGAGGCAGGAGGAGAAGGCAAGGACCTTGGGGGGGGGTACCCCCCAAGGGACTTTTGTCACCTTGTTGCGGTGGCCGGTGTAGAACTTCCGCAGAGTTTTCTCTCTTTTTCTTTTCTCTGGATTTCTGACTGCTGTCTGATGTTTGTTGTGTGTTTTTTCCGATCTGGATTCCTTTGGAGTGCTCTTCTATTTATAGGCTCTTGGTAGCCATTTAGGAGAGTTTATGGGCTTTTAATGTCATTAAGCCGCATAATGGGAGGAGTTACAAAATTGAATTGTTTATTTTGTAACTCCTTTTTCTTGGCTTCTGATTGGCCGGAGGAGATTAAGGGCATTTAATCGCCTTTAATCGCCATGATGGGAGGAGTTTCATGGGTTAAATGCCATGAATTTCTTGACTTGTAACTCCCGAATGCTTGCTTCTGATTGGGCCGTCCAAAGAAATGGATTAATGACTGTAATAAAGCTAGTCAATTAATCGCATTAAGTGGTCGCCGAGCAGCTGAAGAGTCGCGGGCCGTGCCACGTCTTTTGGAATTCTTCTGTCGATGATCATCGATGGATCTTCATGTAGATCGACATCAGATGACCATGTAATTTCAGGTGTTTGTTGCCAACAGCGGGTCGGTGCCATCTGTCCTGTCGATTTCTCGATCGGTCGGGTGGAAAGCACACTTTTTTTTGGTTGACCGGGTGGCGATCAATACTGTCTTTGATACTCTTGATGATTTACCCGTGTTTTGGACGGATATCAGAGGACTTGGTGTCTCAAAAGCATGAATTTTGGAAAGTACCAGAGGCTGGGCTTCTCGAATCGCGAAAAAAACGGCGAAAACCGGGGTTTCCGGGGCTTTCCCGGCGACCCCGGGGTCCATGGTCGCCGGCGACCCTGGCCCAGGGTCGCAGGGGTCTGCGACCCTGGGGGGGTTTTCCCCCTTTCTGGTCCCGTTTTGCGTCCGTTTTTGCTTTTTTCTGATTCTTTTTTCTTCTGTACTTTTCTTTGACATTTTGATCATTTATTGGCCTGATTTCTTTGTAGGAAACCTGATGAGAATCCTTGCATTTTATTTTGCAAAGTTTCCAATTTCCTGAGAAAGCCGAAGACTTTGTCGCGCAGAGCTGCCGATTTTCTGTCAAAAGCTGAAACTGGGTCAAACGATGTCGGAATGACCTGAAATTTGGTGTGAAGCCTCCTGAGCAATAAATAAGACCAACCATAGGCTTTTGTTTGAGTTTCGAAGCCGTTTGGGGTCCTATCACCTGCAGACTTGCTTTTTGTCGCGATGAAGATGTCGCGGTTTGATGTGCGGTCAACCGATGTCCGATTGACTTGAAATTTGACAGGGAACCTATTGGAGTCATTTTAAGATGATCCATAGGTTCTGTCTTGGAAATCATGGTCCCGGAGAGCTTTACCGCCGAGAGGCTTGATTTGGCTGTCGGAGAAGCGAAGTTAGGCCAAATGATCTTGAAATGGCTTGAAACTTCTTGTGTACTCCTCTTTTGGCTGTCTGGAAGAATCTTGCAGTTTTTGTTTGATTCTGACAAGATTTTATTTTTGGAAGCAGCATTGCCTATTTATGGCAGGTTGCGACTTCATGTAGCTCTTTGGATCTTGGAAAGGCAAAGTGACATTTTTGGTGTCAACAAATGCCCCCTCGAGGTACAGCGGCGAGTTGCTTAACTTTTGTAGTCGATGTGCCTCGAAGAGATTTTTTTGAAGGAGAGCCTGTGACTTGACCAAGAGTCTTTGAGCAATCTTTCTTTTTGGTATTTGTAGCCTTTTGAGCTTCCAGGGGAATTTTATGGTGGTGAAAGGGATCACGTACCATCTCGAGGCAAAGTTTTGAAGATGACATCAGGGATGTGGATTTGGGTTTTGACCTTGTGACCTAACAGGCTATATATGGCAGGTTAGGGGGTCAGGTTTGGTTTTGATCGTGTGACCCAACAAGCTGTATGTGGAATGTTGGGGGATCAATTTTGGTTTTGATCTTGTGACCTAACAGGCTGTATGTGGCAAGTTAGGGGATCAGGTTTTGGTTTTTGGTTTTGGTCTTGTGACCTAACAGGCTGTATGTGGCAAGTTAGGGGACCAGGATTTGGTTTGATTTTTGTGGAATGTCAATTTCAAGATTTTGGCTCAATTTGGTATATGAGGCTGGATGGTTTGATTTTTGGAAGCTCATGGGGCTTGGAATTTTCTTTTGTATGGTCCAATCAACTCAAAAGAGGCATGGAACCATTTTTGTATGCTCTTGGTAAGAGGGATTTCTCTTTGACTAAAAGCCCAAAAATTTTTCTTCTCTTTTTTTTTTTTTTTTTTTTTTTTGTGCCTAGGTGGTCAAACCTGGCTCATATGGGCTAACCCATGGGACCTTAAGCTTTTGAAATGGCTTAGATCTCATATGGTGTCATTTTTGTAAAGAATATCCAAAATATCTCATTTGGATAGAGAATATCTAAGAATATCTTTACTTGGAGAGAATCTCTCATGATCCCTTTATTTTGGGATAGAATATCTCAAGATATCTTTCTTTTGGGAAAGAATCCGTCATAGATTGATTTTAGGAGAAAATCTCTCAATATCCCTTTATTTTGGGATAGGATATCTCAAGATATCTTTCTTTTGGGAAAGAATCCGTCATAGATTGATTTTTAGGAGAAAATCTCTCAAGATATCTTTCTTTTGGAAAGAATCTTTCTAATTTCTTTCTTTTGGTAAGGTTACTAATTAGTAACACTTACCTCTTTCTTCTTTCCTTCTTTGGTTTGCTCTCCTCTATAAAAGCAAGGAGAAGGTTGGATCTCTTGCTCTTACTACTTTCTTTTGCAATAATCTCAAGAGGGCTTCAAGACCAAGAGCTTTTCTTCTTCAAGATCTTCAAGAGTTTTCTTCTTCTTCTCCATCAATGGCTTCAAGTAAGTTCTCCTTTTTTTCAAGAAAACTTCATTGTAGGAAAAAAAGTTCTTTCTCTTTCTTTTTTTTTTGTTTCTTTCTTTTTCTTTTTTTTTGTTCACGTGTTTGCCTCTTTTTTTTTTCACACGTTTTTTTTTTTCTTTCTTTTCTTTCTTTTTTTTTTTCATGTTTTTTTTTATTGTGTGGGCCGTACGGACAGATCCGTACGGCTGTACGGCCACGTGGCCTGTGGGCCAGCCCCTAAAAATCTTTTCTTTCTTTTTTTTTTTTTTTCTTTCCCTCCCCTTTTTTTTTGAGAGAGTTTGGTTTCTTTTTTGTTTTCTTTCTCCTCCCTTTTTTTTTTAGAGAAAGTTTCTTTTCTTTCCTTTTTTTTTTTGTTTTCTTTCCCCTTTTTTTTTTCGAGAAAGTTTCTTTTCTTTTCTTTTTTCTCATCATGATAATGCCTTTTTTTTTCGCAAATCTAGATGTTCATGCATGCCTTTAATTTGTAAATTAAATTTGTAGCATGATGTGATTGCATACCTGAAAGTGTTTGCAAATTTGGGAACTTGGAGCTCGCAGTGATGTTGAGCCCTTCCTGATTTTGCGGAGACTTTTAGGTTTCGAAAGTTTGGAGTTTCGGAGCTCGCAGCGATGTTGAGCCCATCTTCAAGCTTTCTATTTCTTTCGGGATAGTTCCTTTTCTTCGGAATTGCCCCGTCATCATGTCAAAATTTCGCCAGATTTTTTTTTAGCGAGATTCTGTCATTTTGATGTTTGATCTTTTTCTTTTCCATCCTTTTCAGGTGGTTCCTCCAGAGCGAACAAGGGTAAAGAGCCTGCTACAAGCGTACCTCGTCGATCTTCTAGATCTTCTAATCCGGCCGTTCAGCAGGCTTTTGAGAAGGTCCAGTACGTTGAGAGAAATCTGGAAGAGTGCGACTCCCTCAACAGAGATGAGATGAGGCAGCGACTGATCACTCTCAAGGGAGAGGAATTCTATAAGATCATGGTAAGCAGTCGTCCATGGGTGATGGAAGATCAGAGCATTTTGCCCAAGCCTACCTTCTTCTTTGGTGATGCAGTCCCTGACGACATTACATACCAGAGGAGATCTTTTCAGTTTTCCTTCACAGCAGATGGTGAGAAGAAGACTGTTACTACCCGGTCGATGTTTGATCGCACCGTCTCGATTCTGAGCCTTGCCCCCACGTGCCCCAAGAGGGAAGATCCTCCAAGCTGGGTGAGAAGGACAAATGTAATCAAGACCGGGGTTTTTGTTGGCGGTTCTCCTGGATATACGGAGAGGTCGCCTGTTGACATGGACCTGTTGATGCCATCCAGCGGCTACCAGGGCTCTGATTATCCGTCGGTCGATTTGAGACCGGTGGGCCTTGGTATTTTCAGCGGTGACGGCAGCAATTGGATCAAGCCTTTTCGACTTCGAGGTCGTTTCAATGCTGACTCCGAGTGGAAGTCGTGGACTGATCGTGTCCTGCTGATTGGTGGCGCCGTTTTGAAGGAAGCCGGGATTTTTGATGCGGTCCGCGCTTTTGGGGAGACCGTGATCTTTTCCGACGAGGCCTTCATGGCTATGCTGGAGTCGTTCCTCCCTCAAACCAATACCTTCGTTGTGACGAATGGTGAGATTGGTTTTTCTTTGAAGGAGCTGAGCGCTATTACCGGATTGCCCATTCTCGGCAAACTCTATGAGGAGTTTATGCCGATTGACAGCGTCCTCGAGGGGCAGTCTGAGGAGTTCAGGCTTTTATACTTTCAACTCGTCGCCTTCTATGATTTTTTGAAGGAGAAGGGGGGTTCGAAAGTTAGATCCAGCAGTTGGAAGAGTTTTTGCTCTTCATTCCCCAACTTCTTTGATAGTAGGGAGCCTTCTGATAGCATGACCCAGGAAGCTGGAGCTCAGGATCCAAGTTCAAAGAAGATCTTGGCCATGCAAGAAGAGTTGAGAGATTTCTGTGCAAGTACAAACGCCATATGTCCTGACATTGCACTGCGGAGAGATCTCGCTGTTTACCTCACTTATTGGCTTGGTGAGGCTATTTTTGCTGGAGGAGATGGAACGCACATCAGGCCGCATTGTATTTTCCCGGCTTGTCAGATGGCGTTTGGAGAGCAGCTTGCTTTGGTGCCTGCTCTTTACTCCTACCTGTGTACCGAACTGCAGGCTGCTGCTTTTCTAGTTCGGCTTGGGCTTCCCATGAATAGGGTATTTTCAGCCCATATCTTTTATTCATGGTATGTATACCACTGTCCTGGCTTCCATCGGCTGGGTGCTGCACAGGATGATGATCCTCTGATGATTCGACTGGCTAAGGGCAAAGCCGTGTCCGAATCACTTTTGTTTGCCCGCATGAGGATCCGACGGTTCAGGGACGTCGAGATGGGGCAATCTTCAGTAAAGCTTTCTCCGGAGTTGCGGAAGAAGGCTTTTGATTTTGGTGCCTCCCGAGACTCTACCAGGGCGGGGTCGGGAAGGCATTATTCCTTGACAAATGCAGAGAGAGAGTGGCTTTTCAGCATACGTGTCGGCACGATGGTGTACCGTAGACATCTTTTCGTCGACATCCAGCCGTATGTACCCTCTCGCTTTGCTTTGCAGCTTGGCTTTTCTCAAGGCGTTGTTGGAGCGCCTTCAAGCATGGTGAAGCGCTTTGGAGGCTTACAGGACGGGAGAAATGCATGGGCTTTCTATAGTGCTGAAGACACTACAGCCATGATTTCTTATCCTGTGTTGCTGACTTCCCGGACTGCCGGCTTTGCGAAGTGGTTCGCGGAGAGCTTCTCGGCATATCGGGGACTTTCCAGGAAGGAGCTTGATGTGAAGCTGGTATCTGGAAAGGGCCTTGGAAAGTCGGATGGCATCCGGCGAGAGGAAGTTTGGGCCTTCCTTTCTGGAGAGAAGCACAAGATAGGCTTTCTCGGTGACCAGGGCGTCATCGGTTCTGAAGCTGTTCGAGAAATACCTGACGAGGCTTTGGAGCAGCTAGAACAGGAGGAAGCCGAACTTGGTGCTTGGATGCAGGCGGCACAAAGGCAAGCTTCCGTGGAGTCTACTGGCAAGAGCAGACCATCCAGTGATGAGTCAAGTGGGAAACCTGACTCTGACAGCGGGGTAGGTTCTTCTAAGAAGCGAGCCCGCAGAAGTAAGAGGAGGAGGAGTCATCATCGCAGCCAGGGGCAGCATGAGGATTCTCCTAACTTGGAAGTTCCTCTTACTATCAATGAGGATGTGCCAGTGGATGCTGACGAGCCTCCAGAGAAAAGAAGTCGAGAAGAAGAGACCGTCGGTGAAGGTATGATTCTTCCTTTTTCTCTTTCCATTTCTTTTCATGGGATTTTTTTTCCATGTTATGATTTGCTTCTTGTTTCTGCTTTTCTTCTCTTTTTTTTTTTAGCAGAGGAAGACTTGGTGATGCCTGAGGTCCCAACCGATGAGGTGGTGATGGATCCTGTTGAGGCACCTGAAGAAGAACCGAGGGACTCTGGAGTAAATCCAAAATCTCCAATTGGTACGACTTCTTTTGCTCTTCTTTTTTTTTGTTTGTGACTTGGCTTGCTAATCACATTTTTTGTTGCCAGCTGACTTGCCACAGGGTTCTGATGACTTTGAACCATCGATGGACGCAAATGTTGATGATGCTTTCGATGAGTTCATGGAGGAAGAAAGTGTTCCGCCAGTCGTCGAAGAAGGTATTTTGTAGTTATAACTCTGATAATGATTTTCAAACAGGGTCATATTCATACCTTTTTGTGTTTCCTTTGCAGGTTTTGAAGTGGCAGAGGAGGATCCGTTGCTTCCAGAGCAAGAGATGCCAGAGGTTGATCCAGAGGTAGAGATTCCTGGGACCAGCTCTGACAATATTGAGGAGATTCCTCGCGCTGAGATTCCTTCCCGAGCAGGAGCAGCTTCAGCTGGAAAGAGTTCTTTTGTTACTCTTTCAACAGATGATGACATGAGTAGCCGACCAACGGAGTTGGGCGAATCCTCAGCTGGGCCATCTCTTCTTTTTGCGAAGAAGGTGGTGGTGCGAGTTGTGCGCTCTTGGATTGAGACTCTCCTTTCTGGGCACTTAGAAGTCGGATTTGGCATGATCCAGCATGTGCAGGAGATTCTCAGTGATGCTGAAGAGGCTGGTCTGGATGTCACAGGTGCCAGGGCGATCGTTGATAGGATCATTGCACTGGGTGACAAGTGGTTTGAGACCGTGAGTTTGGCTGATGACCAGTTCTTCAAGGAGATGTTCCTGGACCCTGCTGATAAGGCTAAGTCTGACCTAGATGAGGCTACAGAAAGCAAGAAGGTGGCAGTCCGAAAGAGGAATAGAGAAGAGCTAACCATCATCGAGCTGACACATGACCTTAACATCCTTGATAGGGAGGTCGATGAGGCCAGGAAACGTCTTGAGCTTCTGCAGGCACAAGTCGCTGCCAAGTGGACTGCCATAATAGAAGCTCGCGACAGGGAGAGTGTCCTGATTCACCAGGTTGCAGATGCCGAACGGGTTCTCAAAAGGAAGTCTGATGAGGATAAACAATGGCAAGCTGCTCGAGGTAAGCTTCCTGGTGTGAGAGAAGGGGTACAGCCCACTCCAGCATCTCATGGCAAGTTCCTGAAGAAGCGTGCCTTGGAATCCTTGACAGCTGAGGCTAAAAGTCTGCTTGGGGAGTTGAACTCTTGGCTGGAGACCATCTTTGATTGAGCTCCTGTATACAGAAACCATCCTTCTTTCTCCTTTTTTTTTTTTTGGTACCACTTGTATATTTTTTTTTTGGTACTTATTCTTTTGCAGTGCTTGTGAACACTCTCTTTTTTTTTGGTACCACATGTATTTTTTGGTACTCTTTTTTTTGTAGTGCTTGTGAACACTCTCTTTTTTTTTTGGTACCACATGTATTTTTTGGTACTCTTTTTTTTGTAGTGCTTGTGAACACTTTTTTTTTTTGTTATCCCTACGCTCACTTGAATCTTTTTGTGATAAAAGTAATTGCTAAATGGGATGCTCTTTTTTTTTTGTTATCCCTACGCTCACTTGAATCTTTTTGTGATAAAAGTAATTGCTAAATGGGATGCTCTTTTTTTTTTGTTATCCCTACGCTCACTTGAATCTTTTTGTGATAAAAGTAATTGCTAAATGGGATTTGATCAAAAGGTTGTCATTTTGTGAAAATCTTTTGTCAAAGTGATTGTTTTGGCATGAAAACCAGGTTTTTGTTTGTGGCATGGAAGCCAATTTTGGCATGAGAGCCAGCTTTTCTTGTGGCATTGATAGCCGAGTTTTTTTTTTGTTTGTGGCATCTATAGCCAATTTTGGTGGCATTGATAGCCGGTTTGTTTTGTTTTGGTGGCATCTATAGCCGGTTTTTGGTGGCATCGATAGCCTGTTTTGTTTTGGTGGCATTGATAGCCGTTTTTGAAATCCAAGTTTTTTTGTTTGTGGCATTGATAGCCGGTTTGTTTTTGGTGGCATTGATAGCCGGTTTGTGGCATTTATAGCCTGTTTTGATGGCATTTATAGCCGGTTTGGTTTTCAAAAAATGCAAGTATCGACTAAAAGTCGCCTCCCTGCTGAATGTTCTTGCAAGTATCGATGGAATGTCGCATCCTTGCTCATTCGGTTGCGAGTATCGATGGAATGTCGCATCCTCGCGGATTTGGGTGCAAGTATCGATGGAATGTCGCATCCTTGCTTTTCAAAAATTTTGGTTTTGCGGGTACTGACTTGATGTCGTTTCCCCACGATTTTTGAAATTTGTGGTTTTCTCGAACCTTTGGGTCATGGATATCAACTGAAATGTTGCGTCTCCACAGTTTTTTAGGTTTTTTTCGAACCTTTGAAATTTGGGTTGTGGATATCAACTGAAATGTTGCGTTTCCACAGTTTTTTAGGTTTTTTTCGAACCTTTGAAATTTGGGTTGTGGATATCAACTGAAATGTTGCGTTTCCACAGTTTTTTAGGTTTTTTTCGAACCTTTGAAATTTGGGTTGTGGATATCAACTGAAATGTTGCGTTTCCACGGTTTTGGATTTTGCAAGTATCGACGAAATGTCGCTTCCCTGCGTTTTTGGAAGTGTCGAACGTGGTTCGCTTGCTTCCGATTTGTGCGAGTATCGACTAAGCGTCGCTTCCTCGCGGTTTTTGAAAAACCATTTTTTTTGTTTAAAGACACGAGGGTCATAAATTTTGACCTAAAACCATTTGGGCAGTAAAAGGCAGGGTGGACTAGGATGGAAATCCCTGAATCCGGATTTTGTTTCAAACCATGAATTTTGGGTTCAAGGGTTGGAAATTTTGGTCAAGTTAGGGAAAGGTTCCTAAACTTGGATATATATATATTTTTTTTTGAACAATGAAACGATGAAAGTAAACATTGTTTTAGATTTCTAGAAATTTCAATTTTTGACATGAAAATTCTGAAAAAGGGTGGGTTTAGCGAGCGTGTACCTGGAAACCGGTTTTGGCCGTACAGGCATTGCTCTTACCCAGTTGGGTAAGTCTTCAAGGGTAGTACCGCTTTAAGAACTTGCCATTGATGGGCAGCATACATCTGTCACCTTCCATGTTTAGGAGTGCGTATGCGCCATTGGAGAAAACTTTGTCGATGACGTAGGGTCCCTCCCATTTTGGCTCGAATTTGCCTTTGGACTTGTGAGCGAAGACCATTGGTCTTTTTACCGCAAGAACCAAGTCATTCTTTTTGTAGGCGCGTTGCCTGACCTTTTTATCGAAAGATCCTGCCATACGTGCTTGGTAAAGTTCAATGCTTTGTTGAGCTTCGAGCCGTCTCTCATCGAGATTGTCCAGCTCATGGAGCCGCAATTTGACATTGCTTTCTTGAGTCATGTCATTTTGCAAGGATACCCTCAAGGAAGGAATTTGTACTTCCAAGGGCACGACAGCTTCGCATCCATAGACCAAGGAGAATGGTGTGCTATGTGTTGGTCCTCGAACGGTGGTTCGATAGGCCCACAAAGCTTCAGACATTTTGTCGCTCCAGTCTCTTTTGTGATTAGAGACCATTTTTTTGAGGATTTTGCAGAGTGTCTTGTTGAAAGCTTCTGCTAACCCGTTTGCTGCCGGATTGTATGGAGTCGAAGGACAGCTTTGGATTTTGTATTTGTCGCAGAACCTGTAGAATCGATGATCCCGGAACTGTGGCCCGTTATCATGGACGAATCTTTTGGGTATACCGAAACGACAAATGATGTTGGTGCGTAGGAACTGAAGGACTGATGAGGTCTTCATTTCGTTAAACGCAAATGCTTCTGACCACTTGGAGAAATAATCCGTAGCGGCGAAGATGAAGCGATGACCTTTGCTTGAAGGGGGAGAAATAGGACCTATAATGTCCATACCCCAGGCTTCGAAAGGCCATGAGATCGCTGTAGGATGCAGCCATTCTGGAGGCATGTGAATGTAATCTCCATGAACTTGGCATTGTTGGCAGCGCTTAGCAAATTGCATTGCGTCAGCTACCATGGTAGGCCAGTAATATCCTAACCTTTTTATCTGATCATAGAGCTTAGGTCCAGCCTGATGAGCTCCACAAAGACCAGCATGAACTTCTTTGAGTGTTTCTTCAGCCTCTTGTTGTGACAAGCAGCGTAGAAGTACTCCGTTGAAAGATTTCCTGTAAAGGATTTTTGATGGAATATCCAAATGGAAGCTTGGGGTTCGCCTTTGGATGCTTACCCGTTCTTTTGGATCTTCAGGTAGGATTCCGAACATAATGTAATCAATGAACGGATCCCTCCAGTCGCCAATTGAAGTTTGAAGGATTGAAATCCGACTTCCGACCACTTGGTGGCATTCAGCAACTGCTTGGTGTGTGTTAAGAGGAGGAAGGATTCTTCTTTCGCACACTGTGACTTGCATGTTTTCCCCTTCCTGGATTGCCATGGATGCGGCAAGTCCGGCTAGGGCATCTGCACGTATGTTTTCACCTCTACGAATGTGGGTGATGTGACAGATGTCAAACTTTTGCAGAAGTGATTGTGCCTTGTTGTAGTAGGGCAGCAAATCTGGCTTCCTGACTTCAAATTTCTGATTCATCTGGTTGACGATCAGTTGAGAGTCTCCAAAGACTTCCAGCATAGTGATACCGGATTCGATGGCGAGTTCCAATCCTAAGATCAGAGCTTGATATTCAGCTGCATTGTTTGTGCATGGTTCCAGTAGCGAGAAAGCGTGTGGAATCATGTATTTGTCGGGGCTAACAAAGAGGATGCCAACTCCCGAGATCAGCTGTCTTTTTTCATTTGTCCTGGTTGCACCGTCAAAGTACATGTCCCAGGAGGCACTTTGTGAGAAAGTCTCCACATTGTAGACTGGTTCGTCGGGGAGATCATCTCTGAGTGGAGAATCTTTAGGCAATGGATGCTCTGCGAGGAAGTCCGCTAGAGCTTGCCCTTTGATTGCTTTTTGTGGTACATACCTAATATCAAATTGTGACAGAAGGATGGACCATTTTGCCAGTCGAGCATTGAGAGAACCTGCCTTTGTGACAAGGACCTTCAAGAGGTTGACCCTCGAGACCAGGTAGACTGTATTGGAAAGCAAGTAGTGACGCAGCTTTTGTACGGCGAACATCACTGCAAGACATTCTTTTTCGACTGGAGAGTAGCGATGCTCTGCACCTACTAGCATGCGGCTGAGGTAATATAGAGCAGCTTCTTTTCTTTGATCATTTTCTTGCGCAAGCAGAGCTCCCAGAGAGTGATCAAGGGCTCTTGTGTACAAGATGAATGGTTTTCCAGTGGTAGGAGCAGCTAACACTGGAGGTTTTGTCAGGTATGACTTGATGTCTTGGAAAGCAGCTTCACAGTCAGCATCCCAGACAAAGTTTACACCTTTTTTCATCAACCGGGAGAATGGACGGCATTTCCCCTGAAAGATTGGAGATGAACCGTCTGATGTAGGCTAATCTCCCTTGAAGCCCTTTGAGTTCTCTCAAGGTTCTTGGAGAGGGCATTTCTAGAATGGCTTTGACTTTTATGGGGTCAAGCTCTATTCCAGCTTTCCGAACTAAGAATCCGAGGAACTTACCCGACGAGACGCCGAAGAAGCATTTCAATGGATTCATTCGCAGTTTGTGTTTGCGAAGCCGGAGGAAGACTTCTCGGAGGTTTTCGAGATGATCTTCTTTTCTTTTGCTTTTGACGGCGAGGTCATCAACGTAACATTCAACCGTCTTGTGCTGCATATCTTGGAATATTTTCATCATAGCCCTCTGATATGTGGCACCAGCATTCTTCAAACCGAATGGCATGACAGTGTAGCAATACACGCCAAATGGGGTTCGAAAGGATGTATGTTTTTCATCCTCAGGATGCATCTTTATCTGATTGTAGCCAGAGAAACCATCCATGAATGTCATTCGCTCGAATCCACAGGTATTATCAATCATTACCTCTGGTATGGGGAGCGGAAATTCATCTTTTGGGCATGCGCCATTCAGGTCTCTATAGTCAATACAGACCCTGATCTGCCCATTTTTCTTTGTCACGGGGACAATGTTGGCCAACCATTCAGGATGTTGTTCCTCACGGATGAAGCCGACGCTTTTGAGTTTTTGAACTTCTTGTTCAATTTTATCCATCACATCTGGACGGAATCTTCTTTGGCCTTGCTTGACAGGCTTGATGTCTTCTTGAAGATTGAGTTTGTGAACTGCTATTTTGGGGTCTAAGCCTGGCATTTCAGCATAAGACCATGCAAAGCAATCAACGAACTCACGAAGAAAAGCGATATACTCGGGTAACTCATCATCCTTTATATTCTTGCTTATGAATACAGGACGTGGGTTATCTGGTGTTCCCAAGTCTATCTTTTGAACAGGATCTTCTGTTGGAAGGTTCGAAGGTGGTTCCTCCACAATATTTTCGGAGGCTTCCAGCTCAACGAAACCTTCTGGGGTTTCAAGGGCATTTCCAGACCAAGGTTTTGTTCCTTTCCACGGGTCTTCTTGATCGGTAGTTTTCCCAAGGCTTGCTATGAGATGATCCCAATCGCCTGTTGAAACCGAGTCGAAGTAGGCTATTTCTTTTGGAGATGAGGGTTCTTCTGGGTCAGAAGTCCACACGTCTGTGCCATCGGACAACTCCTCTTCATTTTCGGAGAAATCGTGCCAATTGGATGAGCTTCCTGGATCTTTGTCAGGTGACTCATCAAAGAGATATCCAGGGAGATCGATGTCTTCATGGACTTGAGATGTTGAGGCTTGGTCAGTATATTGACTTTTAAGCCTTTGTGTCAACTGTCTCAAGGGGGTGTCAGGATCATACCCTAACCCGTGTGAAGACTTTTCTACATAGCCGTAGAGTCTCCAATCTTCCAGCTGGCTTTTGGTCAAGACGGGCCCCAATGGTGTGAGAATACCGCGTCCTTCTCCCAAACCGACTGGGTTTTGAGCGTCATAGCCCATTTTCTTCATAATAGCTTGTGCCACAGAACTGTATAAGGATAGTTGAGGCGTACCTTTATTTTGGAAAGGTTCAAGCATGGAGTTTGATGAAGAAGCATCCGATCTATGGAAGAAGATCGGCTTTTCCTTTGCTGAAGTTGCTGGAACAACGAAGGAAGCTGACGTAGGATCTTCTATGTCAGAAGTTGTCTCCATTGGAGTAAGAGCAGGCTGAACTTGCTGAGTGTCAGCTTGGCTTGACGATGTGTCGTCTTCTGGCTCTGAATCCGAGTCCGTGTCTTGCATGATAGACACGAAAGAGACAACAAATTTGCCCCCAGGCTTTTGTTTTGCCTTCTTCACTTTAGTTGTGATGACCAAAGGCTTTGAAGATTTGAGAGAGATGATGAAGGGAGTTTGCATGCTCTCTTCAGATTTACCGGATGGTTTGTTTTCTTCCGGTGATTGTTGAGGAGCTTTGCCTTTATCTTTCTGGAGACTTTCGGCAAAGGATGCTGTATGATTCTCCTCTTCTTCTTTTTCACCTTCATACATCTGTGAGTCTGCGAAGTGGATTTCTTTACCTTTGAAGGGTTTTTTATCCGCAAAGACTCGATGTATCATGCCGTCGTCGCCAACAAACTTGATGCATTGATGTAGAGTTGAAGGGACAACACCATTCTCATGGATCCAAGGGCGTCCGAGAAGGATGTTGTAGCATGAAGGGGTCTTTATTGCATACACTGTGACCTCAGAGATAAGATCACCGATCTGCAATTTGAACCTGATGGTCTTCAGGGACTTCAGGCTCTGGATTGCGAGGAGGCTCGTTGACGCGATCTTGCTCTTGTTCTAGAGCGAGTCGCTGCAAGATCCTTGCATAATCTTCAAGATCAGGTATGGGAGCCGGATCTTCTTCTTCATCATCTCTTTGTGGCTCAACATCGTTGATTTCCACTGGAGTAATGAGAGGTGCTGGGTCAGCAGCATTTTCTTGTACAACCTCTTGGTCTTCTTCATCATCAGACCAGGATCCTTGTGGCTGTAGGGGGTTATACCAGATTACTGGCATAAGATGAGACTCAGGAACCCATTCTTCATCGGAGAGATATTCTCCTGTTTCAAGGGACTCCTCCCACTCATCTGTGTAGTTGGATTCGAATCCATCATCGGTGTCGCTGGACTCGTATCCATCAATGGAGAATCCAACTACCGAATTGCAAGAGTATGATGTCTCCTGCATGGCTTCTCTGAATTGAGGTGGCATGAAATCACTGAGAGTGAATTTCCTTACCCCCTTTGAAGTCTCTGGAAGGGATGTTTTTGTTACCTCCAGTGAAGCGGTAGAGGAAGCCTCTGCCTTTTCTTTGACCTCTAGTTTTGGCTGGGTCTTCTCTTGCCGTTTGAGCTTGAGGAGATGTTTCCTAGCCTGCCTTCGCTGTTGAGCTGTAGGCTTTGTTTTCACGACCTCCCAATTTTCATCTTCCAGGAGATCGGGATGTACCCATATCGGTTGTCCGTCTGGTGTCGGATAAGGAACCAGTTCCTCGGACGCTTCGATTGAGTTTATCACCTTGAAGGAAGTAGTGATCTTCTTCTTCGGTGATCTTGATGTTTGTCCACATGTCACCATGTTGACGGAGGCAGACCCATAGTTTTTGTCAAAGGTGATGACTCCGTTTTTTCCACATCTCATTTATTTTCTCTCTCACAACGAAGCATTGATTGAGAGGATGTGAGATCATCTGGTGGTATGGACAGTACCGAGGATCGTTGGTTTTGCCAACATCACCCGGTCTTTTTGGTTCAGGCAAGGTGAGCTTGCCGTTTGCCACAAGAGCCCCGAAAATTTCATCAACATCTTCATCAAACGGGTATTTCTTCTCTACTCGTTCTTTGAAGGCATCAGAGAGTTCAGGTCTCTTACCAGCAGCTTTGTTTTCAGCTTTCTTTGGTGGCTGAGGAGCTGGCTTGGTCTGCACATTGAGGACCTCTTTCTTCTTTGGTTTAGAGGTTGCAATGGCGGTTGGCTCTTTCTTTGATGATTTCTGACTGTTGAGGTCTTTAATCACCGTTTCAGCTTCCATGGAAGCTTCTAGGAGTTCTCCCAGGTTTTTTGATTTGTTGCCGATGATCATGGAGCGGATTCTGGCTCTCATGTTGTTTCGGCAGATGTCGACTAGCGACGCTTGTGGCAATACATCAGAGCATTTGTATGCCATTGCTTTCCACTTGTGAATGAAGTCATATGTTGACTCATTCTCCCCCTGTTTTAGGCTGCACAGCTGAGCCATAGTAGCGGGATGATCTTCACCTTTGAAGTGAGTGAGGAAGCGTGTCTCTAGCATGGCCCAGTTTTGGATTGAGTCCTCCGGCAGAGTGGAGTACCAATCGAAGGCCGTACCTTTTAGGGTACTTGCAAAGAGGCGGATCTTGAGTGCATCTTGATCCGCGATAGCTCCCGTCAGGATCTTGAAGTGGATGACGTGCTGTCTGGCTGATCCTTTCCCCGTATATGTTTGGAGAGTAGGATGCTTGAATTTGGTGGGGAACGGGACCGAGTCCATCCATAAGGGATATGGTGGCTTGATCCCATGCTCTTTGAGTATATCCTCTTCTTTTGCTTTGGCGAGGATACCGTCTACGTCCTTTTTAGTAAGGGCGCGTGATTCATTTTCTTCTCTATTTACCTCGTCGTCTTGATGATTCGGAGGAGGTTCATTGTTCGCCTGATTTTGGAAGGCGAGGAGAAGGTTTTCCATCAGAGTTTCAATCCTCTGCTGGCCCTGTTCCAACTGCTGGATGCGGGTGATCGCATCTTCTGGAGGTGGATTGTGGGGTGGTGGCTCAGAATTTGTAGCCAAGACATTCATCCTTCGTGATTCGAACGAAGAAACTGTCCTGGCGACTGAGCTAGGGCTCATTCTTTTTGAAGAGGAGCTTGAGGAAGGATCACTCTGCTGTCCTTTGCTTGAAGGAGCAGGGGATTCTTCTGAATGTCTTCTTGTCCTTGAGACGCTGCGGGTCATTGGACGTCGGACATGGATTTTTGTTGCTGATTTTTGGCGCCTTCTGGTTTTTTCCAACCATATGGACGGCAGCAACTTGGTTGGGTCTTTCTTTTTCGACCCATTTGGGAGAGACTTGAAGTGTGGGAGGCTGGGTCCTTTGCTTCTGTAGTCTCTTTTGTCGGTACGACGCGCGGCGGCGTATACGACGAGCAATTTGAGCTTCGGTCAGCTCTGACTGGGCTTTGACAATGAAGGATGTGCTCCCTCGGGCGCAACAGCCGAGTCTGTCTTCTTTGTAGCTGGGCAAGGACAGGATGCGAACCCTATCCTTCGCCTGTTGCAGCGAAGCTTTGAATTTGTGAAGTTCGGCCCCTGTAGAAATGAAGGGTCGAACTGCAGATTTGTAGGCCTTAGCAGGTGCTTGTGGAGGCCTTGTGATGCATGACTTGATTTTGGGCTTGTAGGAACAAGCCGGCTCATGCTGGGATGACTTTGAAGTCAGGTTGGAGATGGGTCTCTCCTCTTTCATGTAAGCAAGAGGATAGAACTGGTTCTCCTTGAGTGGGGCCAGGAATGCTGGCTTAGTGGATGTCTGGGACCTTCTTTGTTTTGGTGAAGGTCTTGGGGACCAAGTCTTGGGGTAGACCTGGTTGTTTGCAGGTTGAGGCTTCGTGGGGCTGCCACGGGCTTCAGGCCTTCTTGTACTCGCCTTTGGTGTCACGGTAGTGACACGTTGAGAGGCGAGTTTCTGCTTCTTGGAGGGAGCAGCTTGTTCCTCAGGAAGTGGGAATGGTCCCAGCGTCCCGAAGACGATAGTCCGGGGAGTCGAGGTCGACCCGGAGTTCACAGAGTTGCCGAGGGAGTTGACACTTCGGCAGCTGATGGGGCGCTTGTAGGTGCGCGTGGTTTGCTTCTGTTGAAGCATGAGTTGGTGCTTGCTTTCGTCGAAAGTAATGGTTAGTGAAGCTGCCATTGTTAGTTTTTTCGAAAATTTCTGAAACAAGACCACATCCATTAGTAATCACAAGAATATAATGATCATAAATGGGAAGTTCTATGGTTTCGTCTTTTCAAATTGCTCGAGGTAGATGACCCAAACAATATGAGGAAGGCAAAATGCCATAGAGGGTACAATTGTTCTGATCGCAGGTGTGGTAAGCCCGGAATGGGCATCCCAGTGACTGCTAGAAGCAATTGTGAACTTAAATTCGACTTATCGAGAAGCAGAGCTTGCTCGAGGTAAGAAGAATATAAAGTTGGAGTTACAGATGTGCCGGTCGCAATACAGTAGACCCTGAAAGGGCGTACTAGTACCGCTAGACACAAATGTTTTGAGACCGCATCTATGAGATGAGATTCTCTGTTTTGAAAGGTCAAGATTGGATTCATCAAAGAGAGCAGATGGTATTCCAATCTGAACACGGGCTCAGCGATTTCCGCGAGCGCCAGTGCTCAGAAAGAAATGAACCATGATTTCTCGGATCTGAATCTAAAAATGACGAGTTTTCTTTTGAAAGGCCAATATCGGGTTCATCAAAGAGAGCAAAAGGCACTCCAATCTGAACACGGGCTCAGCGATTTCCGCGAGCGCCAGTGCTCAGAAAGAAGAAGACCAAGATTTCTCCGATCTAAACCCAAAATGACGGAAGTTTTTTTTTTTTTTGAAGTTCTTGAAGATTTTTTTTTTTTTTTTTTTTAAAAATCTTTTTTTTTATTTTTTATTTTTTTTTTAAGATTTTTTTTTGAATTTTTTTTTTATTTTTTATTTTTTATTTTAAAATTTTTATATTTTTTTTTATTTTTTTTTATTTAAAAGACGAGAGAGTACACATAGGCCTCCTAACCCGGTCTTATGAAATCTTGATTGATAGAATTGCCCCCAGGTAAGGGTAGGATTACTTAATGAACCCGTTTGGAGGACCCTTGCCTAGAACAGTCAAGCTGTCTCCACACTCTGGACAAGGCTTTTCTTTGAATCAACCATGATCAAAGAACACAGTTGGTTTAACCTTAGTGGTCTATGTCTTTTTTTTTTATATATTTTTTTTTATTTTTATTTTTATGAATTCATCGAAGAGAAACCATGGCCCAAAACCTTAGTCGAACAGGCTCAACATTTCTGCAAGCGCGATGAACGATAGGAACAGATCAAGGTTTCTCAATTTTGAATCCAAATTGAGAAACCTAAAATTTTTTTTTTTTTATATATATATATATATATTTTTTTGATTTTTGATGAACTCATCGAAGAGAAACCATGGCCCAAAACCTTAGTCGAACAGGCTCAACATTTCTGCAAGCGCGATGAACGATAGGAACAGATCAAGGTTTCTCAATTTTGAATCCAAATTGAGAAATCTAAAATTTTATATATATATATATATATTTTTTTTTGATTTTTGATGAACTCATCGAAGAGAAACCATGGCCCAAAACCTTAGTCGAACAGGCTCAACATTTCTGCAAGCGCGATGAACGATAGGAACGGATCAAGGTTTCTCAATTTTGAATCCAAATTGAGAAATCTAAAAAATTTTTTTTTTTTATATATATATATATTTTTTTTTGATTTTTTAATGAACTCATCGAAGAGAAACCATGGCCCAAAACCTTAGTCGAACAGGCTCAACATTTCTGCAAGCGCGATGAACGATAGGAACGGATCAAGGTTTCTCAATTTTGAATCCAAAAATGACAAATCTGATTTTTTTGTTTTTTGTTTTTTTAAAATTTTTTTTTTTGAAAAGAGAAAGAATGGAAATAAATTCAAAGAATTAGAAATTTCCAAACAAAAAATCTCATCTCATTTTTTTTTGCAGAATTCAACATAGGCCACCAATTATAAAGTAGCCAAGGAATCGAGAAAAGAAATATAAGCATAGAGCAAAATATATGATATGCAAATATTTCATTTCTAGCATCGTGTTCTCAAATAAACGAGTCCCACCGGGTGATGCCAGCTTGATGGACCGCGCTCCTGCTTGGTTCCTACCGAGGTCGGCGGACGTGGGAGTCCGTCGGGTCCGACCCTTTCGTAACCGGGGGGCAGGGGCGTGCATCAACATTTCTTTTTTTTGTGGGTGTGCCAGATTTTCTATTTTACTTGGAATTGCAAATGGTGATCCGGAGATCAACCTTCGCAAGTAAAAAGGAAATCAACTTCTTTCAAGTTTTCCATTGCACATATATTTAAGAAAAGAGACATTTTCTTGATTTGCCGTGAAAGGCGATTTTTTTGGCATTTATAGCCGATTTTGGCGTTTATAGCCGATTTTTGGCGTTTATAGCCGATTTTGGCGTTTATAGCCGATTTTTGGCGTTTATAGCCGATTTACAATCCTTATCAACAATGAAAGACAAGAATTGTGATTTTTGTCTCTTTTAAAAAAATACAAACTATAATGAAAAGCAAGAAAAGGAGGATCTAACTTCTCAGGAGATTGTGGGGGACTCGTTTAGATTGACGGTCGCAAGCCATATGTGGACTTCGCCATCATCCATGCAGATGAGAACAGAGGATGCTATTTGATTCGCTTGGCTTGGCTATAACCTCGGGTTTTTAGAAGACAAAGACCAAAGGAAGGTCCTATGTCCAATAAAAAACCGAGTAGACGGGCTGAAAAGCCATATCTAAGCCATTGGAGGCAGGGGGAGAAGGCAAGGACCTTGGGGGGGGTACCCCCCAAGGGACTTTTGTCACCTTGTTGCGGTGGCCGGTGTAGAACTTCCGCAAAGTTTTCTCTCTTTTTCTTTTCTCTGGATTTCTGACTGCTGTCTGATGTTTGTTGTGTGTTTTTCCGATCTGGATTCCTTTGGAGTGCTCTTCTATTTATAGGCTCTTGGTAGCCATTTAGGAGAGTTTATGGGCTTTTAATGTCATTAAGCCGCATAATGGGAGGAGTTACAAAATTGAATTGTTTATTTTGTAACTCCTTTTTCTTGGCTTCTGATTGGCCGGAGGAGATTAAGGGCATTTAATCGCCTTTAATCGCCATGATGGGAGGAGTTTCATGGGTTAAATGCCATGAATTTCTTGACTTGTAACTCCCGAATGCTTGCTTCTGATTGGGCCGTCCAAAGAAATGGATTAATGACTGTAATAAAGCTAGTCAATTAATCGCATTAAGTGGTCGCCGAGCAGCTGAAGAGTCGCGGGCCGTGCCACGTCTTTTGGAATTCTTCTGTCAATGATCATCGATGGATCTTCATGTAGATCGACATCAGATGACCATGTAATTTCAGGTGTTTGTTGCCAACAGCGGGTCGGTGCCATCTGTCCTGTCGATTTCTCGATCGGTCGGGTGGAAAGCACACTTTTTTTTGGTTGACCGGGTGGCGATCAATACTGTCTTTGATACTCTTGATGATTTACCCGTGTTTTGGACGGATATCAGAGGACTTGGTGTCTCAAAAGCATGAATTTTGGAAAGTACCAGAGGCTGGGCTTCTCGAATCGCGAAAAAAACGGCGAAAACCGGGGTTTCCGGGGCTTTCCCGGCGACCCCGGGGTCCATGGTCGCCGGCGACCCTGGCCCAGGGTCGCAGGGGTCTGCGACCCTGGGGGGGTTTTCCCCCTTTCTGGTCCCGTTTTGCGTCCGTTTTTGCTTTTTTCTGATTCTTTTTTCTTCTGTACTTTTCTTTGACATTTTGATCATTTATTGGCCTGATTTCTTTGTAGGAAACCTGATGAGAATCCTTGCATTTTATTTTGCAAAGTTTCCAATTTCCTGAGAAAGCCGAAGACTTTGTCGCGCAGAGCTGCCGATTTTCTGTCAAAAGCTGAAACTGGGTCAAACGATGTCGGAATGACCTGAAATTTGGTGTGAAGCCTCCTGAGCAATAAATAAGACCAACCATAGGCTTTTGTTTGAGTTTCGAAGCCGTTTGGGGTCCTATCACCTGCAGACTTGCTTTTTGTCGCGATGAAGATGTCGCGGTTTGATGTGCGGTCAACCGATGTCCGATTGACTTGAAATTTGACAGGGAACCTATTGGAGTCATTTTAAGATGATCCATAGGTTCTGTCTTGAAAATCATGGTCCCGGAGAGCTTTACCGTCGAGAGGCTTGATTTGGCTGTCGGAGAAGCGAAGTTAGGCCAAATGATCTTGAAATGGCTTGAAACTTCTTGTGTACTCCTCTTTTGGCTGTCTGGAAGAATCTTGCAGTTTTTGTTTGATTCTGACAAGATTTTATTTTTGGAAGCAGCATTGCCTATTTATGGCAGGTTGCGACTTCATGTAGCTCTTTGGATCTTGGAAAGGCAAAGTGACATTTTTGGTGTCAACAAGTTACAAGTCAATTGATTCATGGCATTTAACCCATGAAACTCCTTCCATCATGGCGATTAAAGGCAATTAAATGCCCTCAATCTCCACCGGCCAATCAGAAGCCAGGAAAAATGAGTTACAAAATAAATGAATTAAACCCTGTAACTCCTCCTATTATATGGCTTAATGACAATAGAAGCCCATAAACCCTCCTAAATGGCTACCAAGAGCCTATAAATAGGAGAGCATTCCAAAGAATTCCAGATTGGAAAAACCACATAGACTTCGGACAATCCGGAAATCCAGACAAAAAAAAAAACGCATCAGAAATCTAAGAGAAAGAAAAAGAGAAAACTCTGCTGAAGTTCTGCACCGGCCACCTCTACAAGGTGACAAAAGTCCCATGGGGGGTACCCCCCCAAGGTCCTTGCCTTCTCCTTCTGCCTCCAAGGGCTTAGACGTGGCTTTTCAGTCCATCTACTTAGCTTTTTATTGGACATAGGACCTCCTCTTGGTCTTTGCCCTCTAAAATTCTGGGGTTATAGCCAAGCCAAGCGAATCAAGAGCATCCTCTGTTCTCATCTGCATGGATGTTGGCGAAGTCTACATATGGCTTGCGACCGTCAATCTGAACGAGTCCCTCACAATCTCCTGAGAAATTAGATCCTCATTTTCTTGGTTTTCATTGTAGTTTGTATTTTTCCAAAAGAGACAAAAATCACAACTCTTGTCTTTCATTATTGATAAGAATTGTAAATTAGCTATAAACGCCAAAAATCGGCTATAAACGCCAAAAATCGGCTATAAATGCCAAATAATCGCCTTTCACGGCAAACCAAGAAAATGTCTCTTTTCTAAAATATATGTGCAATGGAAAACTTGAAAGAAGTTGATTTCCTTTTTACTTGCGAAGGTCGATCTCCGGATCACCACTTGCAATTCCAAGTAAAATAGAAAATCTGGCACACCCACACACAAAAATGTTGATACAAGCTTCTACCCCCCGGGCTCGAAAGGGTCGTACCCAACGGACTCCCACGTCCGCCGACCTCGGTAGCACCGAGCAATGAAAGCGCGGTCCATCAAAAGAGATCAATGATGATTTGATATGCTCTTGACGACGGACTTGTGATGTTGATGAATATCAACGGATTTTGTGCCTCAAGAGTCAGAATTTTGGAAAACCATAGGGGCGGGACATCTCGAAATGTGAAAAGGGACCGAAAAATGGTCATTCGGCCAAAATCTAGCAACTTGGATTTCAAGGGTCACTGGCAACCATGCACCCAGGGTTGTCGGCGACCATGGGGATTTTTATCCCTTTTGGTCGCTGATTCTCGGCTGTCTTTCCGGTTTTTCTGATTATTTTTTCTTCGGTATTTTCCCCGACATTTTTATACATATTTTGGCCTGATTTCCCTGCAGAAAACTTGACGAGAAGCCTTGCGTATCAAAGTGCAATGTTTCTGGTTAAAACCTGTGGATGGTCCCAAAATACCTCCAAAAGGCTCCACGTCAAGTTTCAGGTCAAACCAACAACGTTTGACCCTACATCAATCCTCTAGCAGATGAATCAAGCCTCTCTGCGGGGAGAATCCACACCGGGGTGGAAGGGGCTGGCACTGTCGCCGAGCTGGGCAGCCGAGGTCGGGGATTGCCGAAGTGAGGGGAGTTGTGCACAGGAAGCGTGGAGCACGAGACCGATCTTGCCGGGATGGACTTGCTGGTGCAGGGGCCTGGGATGGAGCATCTTGGCCGGGACTCTGATGAGTTCGGGAATTTCCCCACACAAAGCCCCCCCAGCTTCTGAGCTCTGAGAATACTCTTAGAGGTCGGAAGCTAATAAGGGATTTTCTTCAGTGTCTGGTTTGCCACCAGCTGGAGAGACCGTGACCAGCCGTCCTGTCGCCAGAGGTGCAGTCTCGTTGGAAGTATTTTGGTGGTGCTAGTATTACTGCCAACCTGGAAACTGACACTGCTGCCGAGCTGAAGACTGGAACCATTGCCGAGCTGGGTGTTGTTAAAAACTGAGATATGCTCGTTGCCTGAGACCAGCATGAGGCTGAGCAGGTGACGTGGAACAGTCTATTCGCCGCTGGCGGAGATGGAGAAGCCAGGACGGTACTCCGGAGGAAAAAATAAAGTTCTGATTCTGCAATTTTGCATTCCTTCCTCTGTACTTGTATTTTTGTGCTGCTTTTCTGCACTTCAGTGCTTGGACTGCTCTTTTTCTTTTGAAAACTGTCATTGGCCGAAATGGACCATCACTGGCCGAGGTGAGGTGTCTTTTGCCGAGATGAACCCAGAGTCTCGAGGATCCCGACTGTGCGAGCCTGAGTTCGGGGACGATCTCGAGGGGTGTATGAACCCGGAATTTAGGAAGCGACTGGATGTATAAACCCGAAGCCTCTTCCAGGGTCAGGGACCCAAACTTTAGGAAACGACTGAGTGTATGAACTCGAAGCCTTTTCCAGGGTCAAGGACCCAAACTTTAGGAAACGACTGAGTGTATGAACTCGAAGCCTTTTTCAGGGTCAAGGACCCAAACTTTAGGAAACGACTGAGTGTATGAACTCGAAGCCTTTTCCAGGGTCAAGGACCCAAACTTTAGGAAATGACTGAGTGTATGAACTCGAAGCCTTTTCCATGGTCAGGGACCCAAGGCCAGTCTCGCCGAGATGGAGAAACCTGGGTGTATGGACCCGAGGGCAATCTCTCTGGCGCTGGCCTAGACCAGTATGAGGCCGAAACCTGCGTGAAGCGCGTAGCTAGCACGAGGGCGACACCGGCATGAGGTCGTGAAATGCGGTCGAGACCAGCATGAGGCCGAAACCAGCGTGAGGTGGAGACCAGCACGTGGACGGACCAGCATGAGGTCATTTAATGCGGTTGAGACCAGCATGAGGTCGAAACCAGCGTGAGGTGGAGACCAGCACGTGGACGGACCAGCATGAGGTCGTTTAATGCGGTCGAGACCAGCATGAGGCCGAAACCAGCGTGAGGTGGAAACCAGCACGTGGACGGACCAGCATGAGGTCGTTTGGAGGCCAAGGAGCCTGGGTGTATCTACCTGAGGACTTGGTTGCTCTGTCGCCGAACGCGAGTCACCTGAGTGTATAAAATGACCCCATGGTGAGCTCGGTGGCTCTGAAGCTGACGGCGCCATCGAAGCTTACAGTAGAGGACCGTGCCGCCGAAATGGCGGTAGAGGGTCGTGCGATCGAAGTTGACGGGCGGTCGAAGCTAAGTGACAGAAGGAGGTCGTGCTGGTGTCATCGAAGCTGACGGCGCCATCGAAGCTGACAGTAGAGGACCGTGCCACCGAAATAGGCGGTAGAGGGTCGTGCGATCGAAGCTGACGGGCGGTCGAAGCTAACAGTAGAGGACCGTGCCGCCGAAATGGCAGTAGAGGGTCGTGCGATCGAAACTGACGGGCGGTCGAAGCTAAGTGACAGAAGGAGGTAGTGCCGATGTCATCGAAGCTGACGACGCCATCGAAACTAACAGTAGAGGACCGTGCCGCCGAAATGGCGGTAGAGGGTCGTGCGATCGAAGCTGACGAGCGGTCGAAGCTAAGTGACAGAAGACGTCCAGCTGCCTCCCGAGCTGGAAGAGACCTCAGCAGAGCTGGGGGCTGCTAGGGAGCTGGAGACAGCTGCCGAGCTGGAGGCGTCCACCGAGCTGGAAGCTATCTCTTCGCTTTCGTAAAGGTTGAACCGCTCCCGGGTTCGGGCTTCGTCTGCCTCTTGCCTGATGAATCGGTTTATCCTAGTCATCAGTGCTGCCATAGTGACCACGGGATACATGACCAAGTTGCTTCGAAGCTCGCTGCCTGGTAGGAGGGCTTGTTGGAAAGATAGGACTGCTATTGCATCTGAGGCATTCTCGATCTGGCTGTAGACAGCCCAGAACCTTTTAGCGAACTGTGTGACGCTCTCGGTCTGCTTCATTCTGAGGGCCATCAGGTCGGCGGCTGACCTGGGGATGACCCCGTGAACTTGGAACTTCGTCACGAAGGAACTGCGGAGCTGCTGCCAACTTTTGATCGATCCTTTGGGGAGTGCGCAGAACCACCTCAGGGGGAGGTCCCCGAGGCTGGAAGAAAAGACTCTGCAGTTGAGGTGGCCCGCATTTCCCCATACCGACATCCTCTGAGTGAAGTGCCGGAGGTGTGCTGCTGGGTCCGAGGTTCCATCGTAAACGACGAACCTCGGGACTTTAAAATCTTCAGGAAGGGGGAAGATCTGATCTCTGGAGAGAAGGGAGATGTGCCGAAATCGTCAGAGTTCACCTGAACTTGAGCGAAGCCGGCCATTTCCACTGCTGCTGTACTGCTTGCTCTATGCGTCGATCGAGCTACTCTCTGGAGTCGCGGTTGTTACCCGAGCCTTCCCCATGGGCACGGTTGCTTTTGTTCTTCATGGTGCATCTTTTGGAGGGCAGAGTCGAGGTCGAATCCTTAGAGGATGAACCCGACCGAGTATCCTGCTGTTGGACGCCTGCTTGGCCAGATCTTGCTCCTGACCTCTCTCGGCGGGGGACCGTCGGTAGCTGTGTCGACAGTGTCAGTGGTTCCTTTCCCTTTTTGGTTCTTCGAGGCATGGTGTTTGGGAAGATGACTTTTTGTAGCCGTTTCCCATAGACGGCGCCAATTGTAGGCGCAAAAAATGTTACCCACAAGAACAGGGGGGTGCCTGCACGGACTTATCCAAGGAGATTGGGGACACCGATGCCTGCGCCTGGAGCCTGAGAAAAGGAAGAAGAAACGTAGGTCAGAGGACCCTGGCCTGGACGGCGCAAGGCTCTCCGATGCCTAAGTTAGTGTATGAACTAAGCAGAGGATGGAGATTTTTGGGGAAGAAGATGGCATACCAGAATGGTGTATTCGTTGGCCTCTGTTGTTTGTGAACTGTTATTGTGTTTATATAGAAGAATAGAGGAGGCAAAGGGGTAGTTGACTGTCTTGTCATAGCCCACATTGCCAGGTAGTAGGGAGGCGCGGTCCCATCGTAGCCTACTTTTCTTTAATTGCAGTCCCATCGAGCCTTATCATGGCGCTTTGGGAGCAGTGGACGGCGATCTGTCAGGGGATATGGACTGTCCCTTTGTCTTGTCGCACGAGCCGTAGCGTGCTTGAGGGTCTTTGGGAGGACAGCTGTCAGTGCTCAGTGCTTTCATCGATATGAGGCGCTTGGCCGAGATGGAGTGTCTCACCGAGCTGAGGACCTGGCGGAGATATAGGGCTCTGGCACCGTTGCCGGGGTGGAAGGGGCTGGCACAATCGCCGAGCTGGGCAGCCGAGGTCGGGGATTGCCGAAGTGAGGGGAGTTGTGCACAGGAAGCGTGGAGCACGAGACCGATCTTGCCGGGATGGACTTGCTGGTGCGGGGGCCTGGGATGGAGCATCTTGGTCGGGACTCTGATGAGTTCGGGAATTTCCCCACACACTTCCATCTAAGAAGAAGCTCTGAAAGGAAGCTGTACATATCTAGCGTATAGTCTGCTACTAGAGATTTGGCTCTAGCCAAGGAAGGTGACGTGTCTGGTAATTATCTAGTATGTAGCAACTTGGTGATCAACAATGCTTTTAAGTTTTAACAAGATTTGTGGAGGTGCTATCTTTCAGGACGAACTGGTAGCTAACAGATTGTGACCCCTTAAAAAGCTTTTGACCTTCAGCATTTCTTGTTTCACATTTTGCATTCAGATCGTGTTTTCAAACATATACTGATGGCAAAGCTAACAGCTCGATAGCTTTTATGTGATGAATTGACTGGCTCTCATGTTGAAAAGATGGGAAGAGTTTGGAATAAGGATTAGCAATTCTCCAAAATATCAGATGATCTATTGGCGGTGCTTTTAGCCCTTGCAAACAAGTGGATAAGTGTTATTGCCTTCTTTTGGTGGATAGATAATCTGAGAAGCTCAACCTTCCACCTTCTTGCATTGGGCATGCAGCATGTGGCCTTTTACAAATGGAAGACTCGGCGTTACAAGTTAATGCCTAATAAAATGTTATGTAAGTGGCAACGTACTACATTAGAAAGCTATAATGTGAAGAATGGCATGTTGGTATGGTAGTCGCCAATAGGTGTAAGGGAGTGAGATGTTAGTGGAAGCTGCAACTTTTTTTTCTTTTTCTTTTTTTTTAATTAGTAGAATAGTAGTGGACTCTGTAACTTAAGAAAAAAGAAAAGGAAAAAGAAAAAGAAAAAGAAAAGTGAGGCCTCGATATATCTGGTGGGTCTCAAAGTTACAACTTCATTGGGTATGATTTTTCAAATGATAATTGATTGCATCCAAGTGATATTGACCTGACCCTTGAGGTCGAATTAAATGAATTATAAATGCAAGAGGGAGAATCTGTAGCTGGTTACAGTGGAGTTTTGGACTTGCTACTTTGAATGGATAAGAGAGATTTAAATTTGTTGAGGAGCCCAAGGGGGAGTATTGCTACCTTATACCAACCTTGGAAGTTTTGGTAGTTTATCAATTTTTTTCTCAGGAATAAAGGATTATATTTTATTTATGTTAGAAATTACAGATCCTTTCCCATACATCAAGTAATTGATGGAGATGAAATGTTAGAATTGGGCTCCACCCAAGGGAGTTTTGAAAAGTCTATATTATATGAAACTTCCGCTTTGTTTAAGGTGGATTGAGGAAGTGTTTCACCTCACTGCGGACTCCAATCCTGTTGGGACCCCGACCCCCCCCCCCCCCCCCCCCCCCTAAAGATTAGAGATTCTCTAAAAAGAAATTCTTTGGCTACCCCAATGTAAATGAAAGGCCCCTCCATCTATTAAGAATATAGTTAACATAACTTCGATTCTTATAAAAAGGAAACAAAATCATAGTTGATTTTGGAAAAAAATAGAATGATGTCAGTCCAGTGCCTTTAGTTGTTTTGTTTTGTGGGGCCTGAATAACCAAATCCGACATGTTTCAGATGACAATAGGCACTTATTGTGACATACCCAAATGGTTATTGAAAATAATTCAACTTACTTGGGATGTTTCAGCTCCACTTATATGATCATTGAGTCAGGATGAATTCCTAAATATGTCATATGTGAGTTTCTTTATTAGATTCTATACAAAAGCAATGCTTTTTGTACTTTAATGATGATTTGTTTAGGGTCATTTTGAGTGAAATAAATTGGGTTTGCTTGGTTGATCCACTCGATGAGATTGACACATCTCATCATCTAAAAATGGATTGCAATTGACTTATTTGCACATTATTTTATCCAAGGTCTTGATTGGTTATTCTCTTTATCCATTCGCACCAAATATGGAAAAATATTATAAAAGAAAATTAGGTGATGACAAACCGCCTTAGACTCTAGAGAGTGATAATGGTGATCAAATGCTATCAACCTCGAAGGAACGTTGTGTGGTTGTGAACATTGCAGATCTTCCGGCAGACCCAGGGTCACGGAGAAAAGTTGTGTGATTGTTTACTTGTGTATATTAAAAATGGCATATTTAATCGTATTGACAATGAGACAATCATGCAATGCTTTCAAAACATGAAGAACCGTCGAGAGCAATTGTAAATACGACTTTTGATGAGAGAGTGTTATTAGATGTATTAGTTTTTTGGTAAATGCAATACATTTTATCTTTTGCCATTACTAACGCTGAGATCGTACAGTAAAATAATAATTGACTTTTCTTTTGACCTTCGTCAGCCCCCGTCAATAAAAAAAAACCCTAGGCCCACGACTGCTTATATAATATATATGACCACGGTTCTTGTTTTCTTTTTACTGTATGTAACTATGTTTTGCCAATCTATTTGCGGTCTGCTTTTTTATATTTAAGTTTTTCATATAGAACTGTTTGGTCTTTTTCTATGGCAAACTACAGCTTGATATGAGTAATTAATTTTGTAGGTACAGAAAATAATGACCCACAATAACTGGGGAGCCTTAGAGGACTTATCCGAGGTGATGATGATTGGGTGCCGTCCGAAAGCCTGAAAGAGAAGAGCAAACGGTCAGAGGACCCTGGCCTGGGCGGCGCAAGGCTCTCCGATGCCAAAGTCAGTGAATGAACTGGAACAATGGAAGGAGAGGAAGAAGAGAGGCAGAGTAACGGCTCTGTGGGTTGAATTGTATGTACCTTGCTGGTGGTATGAGGCTCTATTTATAGAGGCTTGGGTCGATATCTTTGGACGATATCTTGGTGTGGGTCCCATGATTCGACTGGGAAGTCATGATCAGCCCACAAAGTAATTAATGCGGTCCAATCCAGCCCACTCTGCATTTAATGCCAGTCGGATCAGCCCACGTCGCATTAAATGCGCGTCTTGTTGGGCCAGATTGTGTTGGACACCTTTGACGGTTGGGGTACCATCGGATCCGCCCTCGGGCCTTGCCCTGATGTGGCTTCAGCCGCTGGATGCCGCCCTGTCAGGGATCTGGCGAAGATTGTGAACGGCTGGATGTCGCATCTGTCTCACTGGCTCGCGCCCCTATTCCTCCACGTGCCTGATGACGTGGGGGATGAGGGGTGCGAGTGGAGGTTCTTTCCTGCTTCGGCTTTCCTCCCGGCTCCTTTGGCCGAGGTGGAGCTTTCTGCCGAGGTGGGCACTTAGAGTAGCCGAGCTCGGCGCTAGCGGTCCGGACCTGTTTGACTTCGGCCGGACACCCTGTCCTGGTAGCCGGGGTGAATCTGGTGCCACGTGGGCGGCACGCGGATGGCACGTGAGAATGCTCAGTCTCATCTGATGACTGTGGTTAGCGTAATCCTGGAGTTCTGAAAATCTCCCCATACAATTGCCCCCTAACTTTTGACCTCTTAAGCGTCCTAGCCTTTAGTGGTCGAAAGCTAGAAGAATCCGTCTGGGGATGCGGCGATCATTGCCTGGTGTCGTTTCAACTTTTCTGAAGCAATAAATGCTCTGCCCTGTCTGTCCTGGGAAGTGAGTCGACGGTTACACGCGTAGCCTCTTCACTGATTGCGTTGTCCCATTGATGGGATGGGCACGGGCTGCGAAGTCCGTCTTTTCGAATTCGAAAGTGGTATTCAATCGAGGGTTCCCTTTCCATAAATAGGGTCGTCTTCTTCCTTTCTTGTTTCTGATTTCTTTTCGCCTTTGCCTTCACCTTTGATTTCTGCTCTGCTGCTCGAGATCTCTCTAGCGAGGACGACCGTAGGACGTGCCCGGATCTGTTCTTGAGTCGCCCCTTTGTCTCTGTAAGTTGCTTCGTGCCTCTGTCTAGTTTTTTCTTGGGGTTTCGCGACTTCTAGGGTTTAACTTCGCTGTCACCCTTTTTAGACATGGGCACCCCTAGGTTTGATTTAGATACTGAAGAGGGCATAGCCATATTTAGGGCCGCTTTCAATATTCTGGAGGGAGTCCTCCTCAAGCCGGCGGACTCCGTCGATTATGCCACGCTTCGCTGGTCCTGCGGCTGGATGCCGTTCCCTCTGATCTTCGTGATCGAGGGCGGGGTCAGATTTCCTCTGCACCCCTTGCTTAGGGCCTGCCTTAGTACTTGGTCCATTACCCCGTGCCAGCTGATGCCCAATGGCTATAAGGTCATTATGGGCACGGCGAAACTGAATGAGATTTTGGGGACCGACCTGGGTGTCCACGATATCGAGGTTACCTACGATATCTGCAAGGCTGGGGAAGGGAAATACTATCTCCGGGTGAAGCCGCAGTGAAGAGGCTTCGTCCTGGCCTTGGAGGATTCGAGTAAGAATGCCAAGGAAACTTTCTTCTGTGTGTCGGGGGACTGGGTGTGACGCCCCGGAGTCCCACATCGACTATAGAGAGGAATGTGATTGGGATTATATGTAGAGCTTACACCCTTACCTTGCGTGAGGCCTTTTGATGGGTTGAGGCCCATCAGAAACAAAACCGTGAGGCCAGTGGGCCAAAGCGGACAATATCATGCATGGGTGAGGGGTGGGACGTTACAAATGTTATCAGAGCCGACTCTCGAATAGTTCGAGTGTGGGTCCCCTGCCGTGGTCTGGTGCAAGTGGGCGGGCTTCCATGTGGGTGGGCCAAGAGGGCTGGCAGGCTACTGCACAGGGACATGCAGCCTTTAAGGGGGGTGGAATGTGACGCCCCGGAGTCCCACATCGACTATAGAGAGGAAAGTGATTGGGATTATATGTAGAGCTTACACCCTTACCTTGCGTGAGGCCTTTTGATGGGTTGAAGCCCATCAGAAGCAAAACCGTGAGGCCAGTGGGCCAAAGCGGACAATATCATGCATGGGTAAGGGGTGGGACGTTACACTGGGAGTTCGGCGCTGGCGAGAGCAGGAGGCTGATGGTCCCTCGTCGCCCCGGGGCTGTCCCAAGTAAACACCGCTTCTTTTCTCTTACTCGCTTTGCTTGATCTCGATGATGCCGAGCTGACACTCTTATTGTCTGTTGTGCAGAGGCAGGCGCGAGGCGACGCCGAGCTGCGAGTGAAGGCTGGAGGAGGAACGTCGACGACATCAATAAGGTAGAAAGATACAAGGGGCACGAGACCAGGTCGGCTTGGAAGCTGCTCGGGTATACGCCGAGGTACCGTGGCCACTATAGGAGAACCGGAGTAGCCGAGGAGGACGAGGCGCATCCTGATCGTCCTACCGTCTCCGTTACCGTGCCTGCCGGGATCCCTTTGACTGATCCTGCTGCGAGCCGAGCTGCATCTGGCGCCGAGGCGTCCACCTCTAGTTTGGAGTTACCGAACCTGACGCAGATAGTGGACGCTTATTCTCCCGATTGGGAAGAAGGTATGGAGGAAAGCTCGAGGGCGCCAGTTGTTAAGGATCTGGCGGCCAAGTTCAGGCAGGGGTCTTCCTCCTCTGCGACGCCATCATCTGCCAGTACCCGCGCAGCTTCAGGCTCGGGGGGTGCCGGCGCCACTTCTGCTCCTGCCCCTGCTCCGAGCGAGGGAGTGCGGCGACGCTCGCCGGAGCGCCCGAGGGAGGGGTCCCCGCCCAAGAAGAAGTCCAAGGCGGGGGAGAAGGACTCGGGGGCTGAACAGCCTCCGAAGGGTAAAACTCCTGCGCGGGCCCCCGGAGTCAAGGCTCCAGCTGAGAATAATGCGCCGGCCAGCAAGTCGACCGGCGGGGCGACCCGTGAGCTCACCATCTCGGTAGGGCAAGGGTCTGGATCGGCTTCCGGACCTCGAACTGCCCCAGCGCCATGGAGACCGAGGATGGAGACGCAACCCGGTAAGCCTCTGAACGTCGAGGACCGGTTGATGGGGAACGCCGACGTCATCGGAGCTCTCGCCAAAGTCTGCGCTCTGCCGCGAGACATGGAGACGCACGAGAGGTTCGACAACGAAAGCCTGATGGTCTCGGCGATCCAGGCTAACCTTCTGGTAAGTGTTTTCAGCGCTCATTTTCAAGTGGTTTAGCTCGACTACTCCTGTTTGATTCACTTTTTCCCTTTGCAGAACATGCAAAGGCTCCTGACCGTGGTGGGGAGGAGTGACAGGAATGCCGCGAGGGTCACTCAGCTAGAGTCTGAGAGGGAAAAGCTGAAGAAGGAGCTAGAAGAGCTGAGGAAGGGAATGGAGGGGCTGAAGAAGGCCAGCGCTGAGGAGACTGCTCGGCTGGCGTCGGCTCTGGCTGATGTTGCCGAACTCACGTCGAGAGCTAATCATCTGAAAGGCGAGGTCTGGGCGAAGAACAAGAGGACCGCCGAGCTGGAGTCGGAGCTGGCCAGATCAAGGTCTGAATCGGCGGCCGAGGGGACGAGGTTGCGCGGGGAAGTGCTGGCCGGGCGCGCTGAAAGAGAGAAGTTGAAGACGGCGAATGCCGAGCTGGAAAAGGAGAAGGCCTCTCTTCTGTCCGAGGCCCAATCTGCTTTCCAGAATGGGGTGGACCATGCCACAGAGCTGTATGAGAAGCAGGTGGAGGAGATCACCTCCATTCTGTTCGAGGAAGGATGCCTGGCCGCACTGAGGCGTGCGGGGGTCCCTGAAGACCACCCTGTCTATCGGGACTTGCCGAAGTATTCGGACCCGGCTCCTGAGCCAAGCCCCGCTCCTTTGGCCGAAAGCACCCCGGTCGAGGCCCCTGCAGTCGTTCCCGCTCCGGATGCTGCCCCAGCTGCCCCGGCCCCGAGCGACGCCCCGGTTGCTAGCGATGCTTCGGCCACGCCTCAAGGCGAGGCCTCTTCTGCCCCCGCTTCGGGTGAGGTACCGGTCAAAGCCTCTTTTGCCGGCGACACTCCAAGCAAGGTTACGGTCGCGGCCGATGCTGCTGGTCCATCAGATACGGTGATCCACCTGGTGGAGTCGCCGAAGCCACAGTAGCCTTGCTTCTTTTTACCTTTGGCCTTTTATATGTAATGTTTTTTCAGCCCTGTAATACTCTTTGCTAGTAATGAAAAATGGGCTTCTTTACTTGTGCATTTTTCTCTCTTTCGCTTCTGGATGTGATATTGAATGGTATTGAATGCCTTTAATGTGATGCATGACCCGAGAGAGAGTCGAGCGGCCTTCATAGTTGTCTGTGCCGATTCTCCGTATTCTGGAGACCATAAATAGCAAAAAGCATGGTGACAGGGCCGATGAGGGAAACGGGCGGACGTCTCCATGTGGCGCCATAGGGATCGCTGGTCAACAGACGGGAAGACGTGCGTCCCATGTAACGCGTGGGAGACTTCGCCCCATAACTTCCTTCGGAGACTGAGCCCTTCTTCTTCCTATAAGTAGAGGTGGTAGGCTCGCCATGGGAGAGGAAAAGAAAAGAACTTAGGATAGCTTAATTCACATAGATGTAGGAGCCATGTGCAGTGGACCTTTAGAAACATTTGATCCGGGGGGAGCCCCTGCGCCTGAGGACGGCTTTCTCCAAGGGGGGAAGCCCGTCGTGGTCTGCGCGTTCTCTGAAGGAATTCCCCGTGGACCACGCACTCTCTGAACGCGGGTTCATGGCCAACCGTCCCTGGTCCGGTTGCAGGGGAGTCTTCTGCAACTGTGGGATGGTGGCGCCCTCTGCGTCTGGCGGTCCTGCAGGGTCTTGGGTGGCATCGAGCTCCCTGCGAGCCCCCTGCGCTACATCAGGATCATCGAGCTATGGGTGGGATTGAGGCCCCGCTGGACCTGGGGCTCTTCAAACTTTGGTCTTACCGACTGGAGGGTGTTGGAGAGCTCAGCGAGGTCCAGGGCCTCCAAACTGGAGGGGCTCTGCAACGCTTTGGTCTGACCAACCAAAGCGTATTGTAGAGCTCGGTGAAATTCAGGATCCCTCAGAACCTCCAGGCAACGAACCGGCGTCTTCGAGCCTGCAGCCTGAAGAGTCGGTGAAGATCAGAGTCTCCCAGCTTTTACTTCATTTTCTGTTTTTAGAGGACTGCGAGCCTCATTTCTGTACTTTGTTTTCTTTTCTGTAACCTTTGTACTGAAGTAATTACAATGAATAAAAAGGAAGAGTTTTGTGATCATTCAACCTGCATACTGTGTTCTTGCATTCTTTTTTACTTTCGTTGCAATGTTTTGGAACACTTGTATTTTTGTGCTGCTTTTTTGCACTTCAGTGCTTGCACAGCTCTTTCTTTCTTAAAAACTGTCCTTGGCCGAAATGGCTATCTTTGGCCGAGACGAACTGCTTTGCGCCGAAGTGGATCCAGAATCCCGCTGGTCTCGGCTGTGTGAGCATGAGTTCGGCAATGGTCTTTGAGGGGGGTATAAACCCGGACTTTAGGAAACGACCGAGTGTTCGAACTCGAGGCCTTTTCCATGGCGGTGGACCCTTGAGGGGGGTATAAACCTGGACTTTAGGAAACGACCGAGTGTTCGAACTCGAGGCCTTTTCCAGGGCGGTAGACCCAGAGCTGCCGGAGTCAGTCAAAGAGAGATGACAGATTGATGACAGGATAAAGCTGCTTTCATTGATTCTGAGATTCATTACATCTTTAGAAATAGAACTTCTTTAAGTGGGATGCATTCCACGGCCTCGGCAGTGGCTTCACCTCTAAGTCTTCGAGCTTGTAGGCTGATTTCCCTGCCAGTGAGACTACCTTGAATGGGCCATGCTGGGGATGCCGAACCTCGTTAGGATGTTTTTCCAAACGAAGTTCCTGGAGTCCCTGTCCGTGATTGAGGACAACGGTTCAGCTTCTATCCACTTTGTGAAGTAGTCTGTAGCGACTATCAGCTATCTCTTGTTCCCTGGAGCTCGGTGAAGAGGCCCCATAATGTCCAGGCCCCATTGAGCGAAGGGCCATGGACTAGAGAGGGGACTCAGATCTTGCGCTGGCTGATGGAGAGAGTGGGAGAACTTCTGGCACTTCTCGCATTTCCTGGCATACACATGCGCGTCCTTCTGCATGTAGGGCCACCAGTAACCCTGGCTTATTGCTCTGTAGGCCAGTGATCGACCTCCTATGTGACTGCCGCAGATTCCTTCGTGGATCTCATACAGGAAGTCGTCCACCTTGCTCGGGTGGACGCATTGGAGGTATGGACCTGTGAAGGATTTCCTGTAGAGTTTGCCTTCGGGAGAGAGCCAGAATCGAGCTGCCTTGAGTCTGATTCGGTGGGCTTCAGTCTTGTCCTCAAGGAGCTGGTCGTCCTTCAAGTAGGCGACGATTGGATCCATCCAGCTCGGGCCGAGATCAGCACAGAGAACAAGCCGAGGTGAATGGAGCTCTAGGCTTGATCTTGATATCGACCCGACCTCGACAGTCCTTTTCTTCCCTGCTTCAACGGCGGAGGCCAGGTTTGCAAGCGCATCTGCGTGCGTGTTGGTATCTCGGGATATTTGCCTGACCTCGGCTTTCTGGAAATGAGACAGCAGTTTTTCGCAAGGGCTAAGTAGGCCGCCATCCTGTCGTCCCTGGCCTGGTAGTCTCCAGTGAGCTGGCTAGTTACCAGTTGAGAATCGCTGAAGATCACCAGGTGCTGGGCTCCGAGGATCTGGGCGCTGTTCAGCCCTGCTATTAGTGCTTCATACTCTGCCTCATTGTTTGTTGCTTTGAAGTCCAAGGTGAAAGCCTGCTCTATGACCAGACCCTCTGGCGATTGGAGGACTATGCCGGTGCCAGCTCTCTTGGAGGTGGACGATCCGTCGACAAAGATCTTCCATGCCGAGGCGGGAGACTGTTCGACCTTGGTCACTTCTGGCTCATGCCCTGTGCCCCCCAGTGCCGTCCCGAGCTGGGTCGGAGCCGGGTTGGGCGAGACGAGCTCAACGATGAAGTCTGCCAGGATCTGGGCTTTGATCGCAGTTCGGGGACGGTACTGTATATCATACTGCCCCAGCTCAACTGCCCACTTTGATATTCGCCCTGAAAAGTCAGCCTTCTTGAATATTGAACGGAGTGGATGCTCCGTGATCACCACAATGGTGTGAGATTGGAAATAATGGGAGAGCTTGCGGGATTCACTGACGAGAGCCGACGCAAGCTTCTCCAATAGAAGGTACCTGGTCTCGGCATCGAGCAGGGTCTTGCTCGTATAATAAATTGGTTTTTGAATTCCCTCGTCCTCCCTGATGAGGACGGAGCTCACTGCGTGATCCGAGACCGCAAGATATAAATACAAAACCTCACCCCGAGTTGGGGTGGAGTGCAAGGGTGGTGACATCAAATAGGTTTTGAGCGCGGCCAACGCCTGGTCGCACTCAGGAGTCCACTGGAATTTTAAATTTTTCTTTAGAAGCTGAAAGAAAGGCCTGCACTTATCTGATGACCGGCTAATGAAGCGATTGAGTGCTGCAGCCATTCCTGTGAGCTTCTGGACTTCTTTCATGGTAGAGGGGCTCAGAATGCCCTGGATCGCGGTGATCTGGTCTGGATTGGCCTCTATCCCCCTCCGCGTTACCAAGCTGCCGAGGAACTTGCCAGAGGCTACGCCGAAGGCGCACTTGGAAGCATTTAGCTTGAGCTTGTACGCGCGAAGGATGCCGAAGACTTGGCCGAGATCCGCCAGGTGGTCACTGGAGTGCACTGATTTGACGACCATGTCGTCGATGTACACCTCTACTGTTCGGCCGAGCTGAGCCTGGAACATCTTTGTCACGAGGCGCTGATACGTGGCCCCCGCGTTCTTTAGCCCGAAGGGCATCACCTTGTAGCAATAAGTGTCGCGGGGGGTTATGAATGACGTTTTCTCCTCGTCAGGCTCGTGTAGTGGAATCTGGTGGTAGCCTCTGTAGGCGTCGAGGAAGCTCATTCGGTCGTGGCCAGCGGTGGCGTCGATCAGTTGATCAATCTTTGGAAGGGGGAAACTATCTTTAGGGCAGGCCCTGTTCAAGTCTGTGAAGTCCACGCACACCCTCCATTTACCAATTTTCTTCTTGACCACCACCGTATTAGCCAGCCAGACCGGGTACTGGACTTCCCGGATGGCCCCTGCCGTCAGCAGTTTTTCGACTTCTTCGACGACCGCGTCTGTCTGCTGCAGCCCTGTCCTTCGGGCCCTCTGCACTACTGGTTTATGGCTGGGGTCCACATTTAACTTGTGGCACATGACCTCGGGGTCGACCCCAGACATTTCACTTGGGCTCCAAGCAAAGACATTGACGTTCTGCATCAGGAACCTTGAGAGCTCGGCTCTCTCCTCGTCTGGCAGCTGGGTGCCGATCAGGAAGAACCTATCTGGGTCTGCCGAGTTCAGCCTGACCTCGGCCAGGTCCTCAATGCTTTTCTTCTCGGGGTCTCTGCCGATTTCATCTCGCCCTTTCTCGAATTCGGCGAGGTTGACGCGCTCTGGCTCTTTCACTGCTGGGACCGTGGCCAGCATGCACTGACTAGCCTGCTGCTGATCTCCCTCCACTGTGATCACCTCCATTTTGCCCTCCTTGTTCTCGAGGATGAACTTCAGCTTCTGGTGGAGGGAAGAAGGGACTGCTTCCAGCTTGTGGAGCCACGTTCTGCCCAAAATGACGTTGTAGGGAGAAGGGGCGTCCACGACCAGGAAGTCGGCCAACACGGAAGCTCCGCCAACTCGGGTTTCCAGGGTAATCCTACCCTTGGGATGGACTGGCGTGGCGGACAACCCTAGCAGGGGTGCACGGACCTCCGTGAGGTCTGCTTCCGAGAGGTTCATTTTCTTGAAGCACTCGTAGTAGAGGACCTCGGAAGAGCTGCCGGAGTCGACGAGAATCCTTTTCACGGTGAAGTCTCTTAGCTTCATTGTGAGGAGCAGGGGGTCGTTGTGAGGGAGCTGGATTCCCTCTAGATCCTTATCTGAGAACGAGATCGCGGGTCGGTCGCGGCGAGCTCTCTTGGATGCCGGTGCGAGCTCGGCTTTCATCACCTCCTTCCCGTGCGATGCCCGCCTGGCCTCGGCGCGAGCCCGCGAGCCTCCACGAGACGAGGGAGAGGGTGAAAGAAATCGCGATTCAGATCTGAAACTTCTCATAAAGAGACTACTATGGCTGATGCAAAGCATGACAGATTTTAGAAAATCTGATTTCTGCACTATGCAGCGGAAATCAGCCATAAAGAATCGCATAGAAACTCCATTAAATCATGACCAACATGTGTCTAATTAATAGAGATGATAGAAGACTATTACCTCGAAGATTTGTAGACTTCAAATCTCTGAAAAAATAGATCCAAAGGCGCGAACTCAGACTTGCAATTTGCAAACAAGTTGCTGGAATTTTCTTGCACTAGTATTGCCTTTGATCTTCTCCTCTATCTCACTTCCAAATCTGATTGGCTAAGATGGTGGGATCTTAATCTAGGAAACAAGAACTATTTTTCTCATGAAGAATCTCAGACCTACAACTTTCTTCAAGGGAGAAGAAAGGAACCCAAGGGCTGGACGTGTGGGAGTCTTTCTTGCATTAGTGATGTTGGACGTCCAAGAGAGGAACAATTCTCCTTTTATAGAAACCATGGAAACCTTTTCCTATAAAGTTATCTCTTCTAATTCTCATTGATGTCCAAAAAAGGAAAGACTTATTCCCTTTAAGAAACACTCAATTAGAAAAGGAAACTAAAAAGAACTTTCCATACAATTAGTAATACTAGTTGTAGAATACTTACTAATTTTAAGTTCCTAATCCGAAAAGGAAACTAACTCATAGGAATACTAATCCAAAGAGGAGTCCAACTTTCCAAGTAGAGTCCTACTCAAAGTTGGAAACCTTACCCATGGAAATCCTATTATGGACGTCCCACATATCAATGCACACCATGGCCCACATATAATTTACCTAGACTTAAATTCATGTATGCCATCAAAGGCCTATTTGAATTTAAACTCAAAATTATTTTTCCACTAAAATAATTCATCCTTATGTTATCTAAACATCTTAGGAAACCATGCCAATCTTGGTAAGTGACTAGAGAAGGGACCAAAAGACATATTTGCCATTGGCTCCCAAAATGACCAAAATGTCCATGCTAAACCCATAGCAACATAAAGACCATTTTAACCTTAACTCATTCCACTAAAGAGTTATGGTTGAACTCCAAGGACAAATATATATTATAATAAGCTCATCATAAGATGATGGTTGTCTTCGACCTACTAAGTGTAATGACCTGAATGCCCCTCTATGTAACATCCATAATCGAGTCAGGTTATCACATGTACTATCAACCTTCCCGATTACATCTAAACCTTAGAACTTCATATCCTTAAACATAATCATCATTCGAATATCATTCTCTTGATCGAGGGAGCGACCCACAAGTTCAATATCCATATGGAACATCCATATACTAAGATCTTAGATTTTGATGATTAATCGGATAATTCTAAGAGGACGATTATTCCATCATCAGATGGCATAGATTCTATATTGCATTTGCACGTCCCAACTGATCAAGTCCGAGTACCCAAAACACAGAGCTATTGACCCATGAATAGAATCTCACCCATAGTGAATTAAAGCACAAGAACTTGACTTCGTCAGTTCATCCACAAATGCTCAAGATTAAGAGCACCGGTTACTTAGTAGCATGAGGTGACTTGATCTCTTTTCTGTGATAGTACTATTTTAGAGATCACACCTACAATGGTCCTGTTCAATGCATGACACATGCACTAATGAGATAGATCCGGGAAAGCCCTCCCGTGACTTAGGTATGTCACCCCATATAGGAGAGTATCTCATTATAACTTCTACCAAGATGAAGTGCCCAGCTCCATCTTTCAGTTATGAACAAATATGATGTTTCCAGTTGTCCATGAATTAGACCTATCTGTGTGTAGACACTACACACCTAATTCATTTACTAGAAACAATGGGCCTTACACAACTATACATATATACATGTTTAAGCATAAAAGAGTCTTTCCATTAAATAACCAGTTAAATATCCAGTAACAAAAGATGAGAATGCAGCTAGTGGGCTTTAGGGCATACACCAATCCCAACAAACTCCCACTTGCACTAAAGATCACTGCTTCCTAACCTAACACCCATAGACTCAACATGAGAAGTGAAGACTTTCTTAGTAAGAGTCTTAGTGAATGGGTCAGCTAAGTTATTTGCTGAAGCAATATGCTCCACCACTATCTCTCCATCCTGAATGAATTCCCGGATCAAGTGGTACTTTCTCTGAATGTGCTTGCCTTTCTTGTGATTCCTGGGCTCTTTGCACTGTGCTACAGCACCAGTGTTATGACAATCGGTTTTTGCACTGCAGGAACAACTCCTAATTCCAATAGGAATTTTCTGAGCTATACTGCTTCCTTCGCAGCTTCCGATGCCGCCACATACTCTGATTGAAAGGTTAGCATATAATCTTTCGTTCTCCGAAGATACTTGAATATATGTTTAACAGCTGTCCAATGCATAGGTCCAGGGTTTGACTGATATCTGCTAACCATGCCAACGGCAAAGAAAATATTTGGTCTATAACATAGCATACATGAGGCTTCCAACAGCGAATGCATATGGAACTCTCCTCATGGTCTCTATCTCTTCAGATGTCTTTGGACATTGATCTCGAGACAGTGGTACTCCATGTCTAGAAGGTAGGAGGCCCTTCTTGGAGTCATGCATGTTAAACTTGACCAATATCTTCTCAATGTAAGAAGATTGGGATAGGGCTAACATCTTATTCTTGCGATCACGCAAAAGCTTGATCCCTAAGATATAGCTGGCCTCACCCAAATCCTTCATCTGAAATTGAGAGGATAACCAAACCTTTGTGGATGACAATAAACCTACATCATTTCCTATGAGTAATATGTCATCTACATACAGAACCAAAAATGCAACTGCTTTCCCATTTCCTTTCTTATACACATATGGTTCATCAATGTTTTGATCAAAGCCAAAGGATTTGACTGCCTGATTAAACTTGATGTTCCATGCTCTAGATGCTTGCTTAAGTCCATAGATGGACTTCTTAAGTTTACAAACCATGTTATCTTGGCCACTAGCAATGAAGCCCTCTGGTTGCATCATATAGATGCATTCGTCAAGACTTCCATTAAGAAAAGCTGTCTTGACATCCATTTGTCATATCTCGTAGTCATAATGACATGCGATGGCCAAGAGAATCCTTATGGACTTAAGCATAGCCACTGGTGAAAAGGTTTCCTCATAATCGATGCCCTCTTTCTGAGTATATCCTTTCGCCACCAGTCTTGCTTTGAAGGTTTCCACCTTCCCATCCACTCCTCTCTTTCTCTTGTAGATCCACTTGCACCCTATGGGTTTAATCCCTTCAGGTGCATCTACAAGTTCCCAGACTTGATTGGAATACAAAGAATCCATTTCAGATTTCATCGCTTGCTGCCACATGTCAGCATCTATATCCGTTACTGCTTCATCATAACTAGTAGGATCCTCAACCAGATCTTCAGAGTCTGTCTTAAAAGACACTCCTAGATATCTTTCTGGTTGTCTAGAAATTCTCCCACTACGACGAGGCTCCGGAGTGTTTAAAGGAATATCTTGTTCATCTACTGCTTCAGGATCTGGTACAGATGTTATAGGAGATCCCGGAAGAATCTCCTCAAGGGTTTCTTTACAACTAAGCTCTTGGTGCATCATACAATCATCCTCCAAGTACCTAGCATGAGTGCTGATGAGCACTTTTTGCTCCTTTAGATGATAAAAGATGCCACCTCTCGTTCCTTTAGGATACCCAATGAAGTAGCACATTTCTGATCTGGGTTCTAGCTTGGTAGCTTTATCATTCAATACATAGGCTGGACAACCCCAAATGTGGATATGATTTAAACTAGGTTTTCGACCTGTCCACATTTCTTGTGGTGTCCTAGTTACTGACTTAGATGGTACCAGATTTAAAATGTATGCTGCTGCTTCTAAGGCATATCCCCAAAAAGATATAGGTGGGGTTGCATGACTCATCATGGACCTTACCATATCAAGAAGGGTACGGTTTCTTCTCTCCGCTACACCATTTTGCTGGGGTGTACCCGGTGCAGACAACTGAGACACAATCCCATGTTGTGTGAGGTACTCCTTGAACTCACCCAGGAGGTACTCGCCACCTCGATCAGATCGAAGGGCTTTGATATGTTTTCCTAGTTGTAGCTCCGCCTCAGCCTTGAATTGTTTGAACTTATCAAACGCCTCAGACTTGCGTCGCATTAAGTATACATATCCATACCTAGAGTAATCATCGGTGAAGGTGATGTAATACTCATACCCTCCTCGAGCCGGTTTGTTCATAGGACCACACACATCAGTGTGAATCAATTCTAACAACTCCTTTGACCTTAGTCCCTTTCCAGAGAATGACCGTTTGGTCATCTTTCCCTTGAGACAAGATTCACACTGAGGAAAAGGTTCGAAATCTAATGAGCTTAAAAGCCCATCTTCTACCAACCTCTGAATCCGTTTTAGGTTAATGTGACCCAAACGTAAGTGCCAAAGATATGTGTCATTGATTGAAGATACCTTCCTTTTAAGGGAAGTTGAGCTTTCTTGTTGTACATTATGCAGTGTGGGAGCAATAGGATATATATAAAATAAGTTGTCATGTATTCTACCGGAACATATAATATTTCCATCTCTACTGATATCAACACCAGAATGGAAAGAAACTGAATAATTAAATTCAATCAATCTGGAAACTGAAATTAAATTCTTCCTCATGTCCGGAACATAGAAAACATTATTTAAAACTAATATCCTATTACATGGAAAATGTAAGGTAACTACTCCTACTGCAACTGCCCAAACTTTAGCTCCAGTTCCGACTCTAAAGGCAAACTCTCCTTTCTCAATTCTCTGCATTATCTGAAACCCCTGCAATGAATTGCAGATATGATTAGTGGCTCCTGAGTCTACTATCCATGAGTCAGTAGAATCAACCACTAGACAAGTTTCAATGTAGTATGAAAAAGATGTACCTTTCTTAACTGAGGCCAGGAACTAGGGACAATCTTTCTTCCAATGTCCTTTCAGGCCACACTTGAAGCATTTCCCTTTGGGCTTTCCACCTGTACCCTTGTCCTTCTAATTACCAGCATTGTTCTTTTTCTGCCCTTTTCCCTTATTCTGCTTCTTCTTGGACTTCTTCCCTTTCGGGTTCAGTTTAGAGGAAGACTGAAAAAAATGAGCTTGGGCTTTGGGCTTCATGATAGCCTCTGCCGCCTGGAGTTCTTTCATTAACTCAGGTAGAGTCATGTCCATCTTGCTCATATTGAAATTGAGCTTGAACTGATTGAAAGATTCCGGCAGAGTTTCGAGAATCATGTCAGTCTGACTCCCTGCATCAATCTCAGGCCCTAGAATCTCAGCTTCATTGAAACAATCCATCAGCTTGAGCATATGCTCTCTGACAGGTGTTCCCTCAGCCATCCTAGCATTCATGATGGTCCTCATAGCAGCTTGCCTAGCTGGCCTACTCTTGTCCGCAAACATCTCAGACAAGGACATCATGATTTCATAGGCTGTGTCCATTTGCTCGTGCTGTGTTTGCAACACGTTGGACATGGAAGCGAGCATGTAGCATTTAGCCATGCTGTTCGCTTTCTTCCATTTCCTTTCAGCCTCTCGCTGGTCATCAGTAGAATTAGCATCAATTTCGGGACAGTTTTCCAGCAAGACATACTTGTACTCCTCGGCTGTGAGTACTATGTCAAGATTTCTTTTCCAGTCTACGTAGTTAGGGCCAGTCAGTTTGTTCTCACGAAGAATGCACATCAACGGACTAAAAGAATCTCTACCCATCTCTTTCTGGATATAAAACGGTTTATAATTAGACATGCAGTATATGTGTAATATGCATATGGTGCTTGTTATAAAAGGAAAAACAAAGCACGAAACTTTTTACATTATTCAACCCCAATGATAATGTATCAGTGTTTCAACCTCCTCATAGACCCTCCATCGAAGCGATGGCCGAGCCTACAGTCACGTTGAATTAAGGCAGACTTATTTGGATTATCACTATCTGGACACACATCCAGTGGTAGTCCAATCACTGATTGGTTTGGCCTCATATGACAAATAACCCTTAACTCCTAAGGAGAGGTCATCACCGTCTTATGTCAAGTGTATAACCATCTCTTATGAAATTCCCAGAATGTCTATGATTAAGTCTTCCGAAGGGAAGAGACTTTTATCCTTCCTAGAAGTGAACTTTAGAAAAGAGCTCCACCGAAGGGATGGCCGCTCCCACCAACACTTCATTGACATTCTATAGAAGTGATCTTTAGTAAAGAACTCCACCGAAGGGATGGCCGCTCCTACTAACACCTCATTATGAATATTCACATTAGTTCACCCATTAACCCATCAAAGCGTTCTTTAGTTAAAGAACTCCACCGAAGGGATGGCCGTTCCCACTAACACTTTAATGAGGTAACATGAACCGAAAATGGAAGGCCGTGGGGTCTTTCCTAAAACCCCTCTCCCACTTGATTATTTATCGCTAGGGTTTATACTTTTTGACCTTTACATTGTTTTACTCAAAAGCTCTTTTTAAATCTAGCAAACTTGGTTAATTAAATTCATGACTTAAGTCATCTTAAAATTAAATAACCTTTGCTTTAAAACATTTGAGCAAATCCCTTCAAAAAGTCAAAAACATATCTTGGGTTATGAAAACCCATAGGTAGCATCTAATTAGATTTTAGTTTAGCCTCCTTTGGAAACCAAGGGTACCAAGATAAACTAAACCCTATCCAATTTTAAACCTTAGACAAATAGAAGGTGCTGGTCTAAGTTCCGTTTAAAACAATTTGCCAAACTAAAAACAATCTAATACAATAAAGATGCCAATTTTAGAGCCTAATGGTGGCCATGTTTCTAGGTGACAATTATAGCAATTATATAAAGCATTCATCCATGCATTCCATATATAAAAGCAAATAAAAGTATGCAATCCTTGATGGCTCCTTGCTCTTAGGATTTCAAATCCTAATCGAATTAGGACTCCTCATGCATCTAGAAGTCTTGACTCCTTGATCTCCAAGGACTCCAATTTCTTGCAACCTTTTTGTCTTGAAACAAAACCAAAATTACATTGGAGATTCCTATGCTTTCCAAGAAAGCTTACATCAAGACTAGTTGGAATAAAATTAAGGAAACTTTACAACTTCCTATTATTGCTAACTGCCCAATCGTACACTTTCCAACTAATTAAAAAACATCCAAATCCACATAACAATCATGCGAACCATCAAGGATGCAATACATGGCTGCAAACAAAGAGGTTAGTGCATGCAAACTCACTATGTGCTTCATTAAACAAATCTGGAAAATAAATTCCAGCAATGTTAATGAAACTTGCACACAACATGCATCACAATATAACTTTAATAGGGTGCCACCATACCCATAATCAATCTAGGATTAATTACACACAACATGGGATCATGATTTCACATGGAGTGGCTCTGATACCACTGAAAGAAATCGCGATTCAGATCTGAAACTTCTCATAAAGAGACTACTATGGCTGATGCAAAGCATGACAGATTTTAGAAAATCTGATTTCTGCACTATGCAGCGGAAATTAGCCATAAAGAATCGCATAGAAACTCCATTAAATCATGACCAACATGTGTCTAATTAATAGAGATGATAGAAGACTATTACCTCGAAGATTTGTAGACTTCAAGTCTCTGAAAAAATAGATCCAAAGGCGCGAACTCAGACTTGCAATTTGCAAACAAGTTGCTGGAATTTTCTTGCACTAGTATTGCCTTTGATCTTCTCCTCTATCTCACTTCCAAATCTGATTGGCTAAGATGGTGGGATCTTAATCTAGGAAACAAGAACTATTTTTCTCATGAAAAATCTCAGACCTACAACTTTCTTCAAGGGAGAAGAAAGGAACCCAAGGGCTGGACGTGTGGGAGTGTTTCTTGCATTAGTGATGTTGGACGTCCAAGAGAGGAACAATTCTCCTTTTATAGAAACCATGGAAACCTTTTCCTATAAAGTTATCTCTTCTAATTCTCATTGATGTCCAAAAAAGGAAAGACTTATTCCCTTTAAGAAACACTCAATTAGAAAAGGAAACTAAAAAGAACTTTTCATACAATTAGTAATACTAGTTGTAGAACACTTACTAATTTTAAGTTCCTAATCCAAAAAGGAAACTAACTCATAGGAATACTAATCCAAAGAGGAGTCCAACTTTCCAAGTAGAGTCCTACTCAAAGTTGGAAACCTTACCCATGGAAATCCTATTATGGACGTCCCACATATCAATGCACACCATGGCCCACATATAATTTACCTAGAGTTAAATTCATGTATGCCATCAAAGGCCTATTTGAATTTAAACTCAAAATTATTTTTCCACTAAAATAATTCATCCATATGTTATTTAAACATCTTAGGAAACCATGCCAATCTTGGTAAGTGACTAGAGAAGGGACCAAAAGACATATTTGCCATTGGCTCCCAAAATGACCAAAATGTCCATGCTAAACCCATAGCAACATAAAGACCATTTTAACCTTAACTCATTCCACTAAAGAGTTATGGTTGAACTCCAAGGACAAATATATATTATAATAAGCTCGTCATAAGATGACGGTTGTCTTCGACCTACTAAGTGTAATGACCTGAATGCCCCTCTATGTAACATCCATAATCGAGTCAGGTTATCACATGTACTATCAACCTTCCCGATTACATCTAAACCTTAGAACTTCATATCCTTAAACATAATCATCATTCGAATATCATTCTCTTGATCCAGGGAGCGACCCACAAGTTCAATATCTATTTGGAACATCCATATACTAAGATCTTAGATTTTGATGATTAATCGGATAATTCTAAGAGGACGATTATTCCATCATCAGATGGCATAGATTCTATATTGCATTTGCACGTCCCAACTGATCAAGTCCGAGTACCCAAAACACAGAGCTATTGACCCATGAATAGAATCTCACCCATAGTGAATTAAAGCACAAGAACTTGACTTCGTCAGTTCATCCACAAATGCTCAAGATTAAGAGCACCGGTTACTTAGTAGCATGAGGTGACTTGATCTCTTTTCTGTGATAGTACTTTTTTAGAGATCACACCTACAATGGTCCTGTTCAATGCATGACACATGCACTAATGAGATAGATCCGGGAAAGCCCTCCTGTGACTTAGGTATGTCACCCCATATAGGAGAGTATCTCATTATAACTTCTACCAAGATGAAGTGCCCAGCTCCATCTTTCAGTTATGAACAAATATGATGTTTCCAGTTGTCCATGAATTAGACCTATCTGTGTGTAGACACTACACACCTAGTTCATTTACTAGAAACAATGGGCCTTACACAACTATACATATATACATGTTTAAGCATAAAAGAGTCTTTCCATTAAATAACCAGTTAAATATCCAGAAACAAAAGATGAGAATGCAGCTAGTGGGCTTTAGGGCATACACCAATCCCAACAAACTCCCACTTGCACTAAAGATCACTGCTTCCTAACCTAACACCCATAGACTCAACATGAGAAGTGAAGACTTTCTCAGTAAGAGTCCTAGTGAATGGGTCAGCTAAGTTATTTGCTGAAGCAATATGCTCCACCACTATCTCTCCATCCTGAATGAATTCCCGGATCAAGTGGTACTTTCTCTGAATGTGCTTGCCTTTCTTGTGATTCCTGGGCTCTTTGCACTGTGCTACAGCACCAGTGTTATGACAATCGGTTTTTGCACTGCAGGAACAACTCCTAATTCCAATAGGAATTTTCTGAGCTATACTGCTTCCTTCGCAGCTTCCGATGCCGCCACATACTCTGATTGAAAGGTTAGCATAAAATCTTTCGTTCTCCGAAGATACTTGAATATATGTTTAACAGCTGTCCAATGCATAGGTCCAGGGTTTGACTGATATCTGCTAACCATGCCAACGGCAAAGCAAATATCTGGTCTATAACATAGCATACATGAGGCTTCCAACTGCGAATGCATATGGAACTCTCCTCATGGTCTCTATCTCTTCAGATGTCTTTGGACATTGATCTCGAGACAGTGGTACTCCATGTCTAGAAGGTAGGAGGCCCTTCTTGGAGTCATGCATGTTAAACTTGACCAATATCTTCTCAATGTAAGAAGATTGGGATAGGGCTAACATCTTATTCTTGCGATCACGCCAAAGCTTGATCCCTAAGATATAACTGGCCTCACCCAAATCCTTCATCTGAAATTGAGAGGATAACCAAACCTTTGTGGATGACAATAAACCTACATCATTTCCTATTGGTAATATGTCATCTACATACAGAACCAAAAATGCAACTGCTTTCCCATTTCCTTTCTTATACACATATGGTTCATCAATGTTTTGATCAAAGCCAAAGGATTTGACTGCCTGATTAAACTTGATGTTCCATGCTCTAGATGCTTGCTTAAGTCCATAGATGGACTTCTTAAGTTTACAAACCATGTTATCTTGGCCACTAGCAATGAAGCCCTCTGGTTGCATCATATAGATGCATTCGTCAAGACTTCCATTAAGAAAAGCTGTCTTGACATCCATTTGTCATATCTCGTAGTCATAATGACATGCGATGGCCAAGAGAATCCTTATGGACTTAAGCATAGCCACTAGTGAAAAGGTTTCCTCATAATCGATGCCCTCTTTCTGAGTATATCCTTTCGCCACCAGTCTTGCTTTGAAGGTTTCCACCTTCCCATCCACTCCTCTCTCTCTTGTAGATCCACTTGCACCCTATGGGTTTAATCCCTTCAGGTGCATCTACAAGTTCCCAGACTTGATTGGAATACAAAGAATCCATTTCAGATTTCATCGCTTGCTGCCACATGTCAGCATCTATATCCGTTACTGCTTCATCATAACTAGTAGGATCCTCAACCAGATCTTCAGAGTCTGTCTTAAAAGACACTCCTAGATATCTTTCTGGTTGTCTAGAAATTCTCCCACTACGACGAGGCTCCGGAGTGTTTAAAGGAATATCTTGTTCATCTACTGCTTCAGGATCTGGTACAGATGTTATAGGAGATCCCGGAAGAATCTCCTCAAGGGTTTCTTTACAACTAAGCTCTTGGTGCATCATACAATCATCCTCCAAGTACCTAGCATGAGTGCTGATGAGCACTTTTTGCTCCTTTGGATGATAAAAGATGCCACCTCTCGTTCCTTTAGGATACCCAATGAAGTAGCACATTTCTGATCTGGGTTCGAGCTTGGAGAGTATCTCATATAGGAGAGTATCTCATTATAACTTCTACCAAGATGAAGTGCCCAGCTCCATCTTTCAGTTATGAACAAATATGATGTTTCCAGTTGTCCATGAATTAGACCTATCTGTGTGTAGACACTACACACCTAATTCATTTACTAGAAACAATGGGCCTTACACAACTATACATATATACATGTTTAAGCATAAAAGAGTCTTTCCATTAAATAACCAGTTAAATATCCAGTAACAAAAGATGAGAATGCAGCTAGTAGGCTTTAGGGCATACACCAATCCCAACAGAGGGAACTGAGGACGCCAGATGGATCACGTTAATGATCTTTTCGGAATCCTCACTGTCTGGATCCCGAGCTGCGCTCTGGTGAACTCGGCCCTCGCTGCCGCCGGCATCTTCTGCCTTGACGAACTCTGGAATGTGGCCTTCGCTGGCTAGCTTCTCCAGGTACCACCTCAGAGACTTGCAGTCCTCGGTCTTGTGCCCGTTACCTTTGTGGTAGGAGCAGTAGAGCTTGCTTCGGCTACCGGAGGTGGGCTTATTCCTCAAGGGCGGAGGCCACTTGAAGAACGGCTTGGTCTTTATCTTGTTCAGGATGTGGTATATCGGCTCCTTGAAGACGACGTTGACGCTCTGACCGGCGCTGGTGGGAGGTCTGGGCCTCCAGGTGCCCCCAGATCGGGACAACGTAGGCTTCGCCGAACTGGCGGCCCAGGCCTGCTTGGGCTCCTGCTTCTAAAAGGGCCTCCCGCCTCTTTGCCGAGGCTGGCTGCTCTTCTGCTCGGGCTCCGGTCTTTCGTCCTCTTCCCGGGCCTGGATTTCATCTTCCTCCCGGGCGACAAAGCGCTTTATCTGGGACATTAGCGCTGGCATGGATTCTGGGGGGTCTCCGACCAAGTCCTTCCGGAGGTCGTGGCCGGGGATCAGGGCACGTTGGAATGCGAAGATTGCTATCCCTTCCCTAGTGCCCTCGATCTGGCTGTAAACCGCCCAGAATCGTCGGGCGAACTTGGCGAGGCTCTCTCCCTGCTTCATCCTCAGGGCGAGGAGGTCCCCCTCTGTCTTGGGGACGGCGCTATAAGCTTGGAACTTCTTTAGGAAGGAGAGCTGGAGCTCCTTCCAACTTGAAATCGACTTCTCTGGGAGGGCGCAGAACCACTTCACAGGGAGGTCACCCAAACTGGAGGAGAAGATCTTGCAGTTGAGGTGGCCCTCGTTCCCCCAGATGGACATCTTCTGGGAGAAGTGACGGAGGTGAGCGGATGGATCGGACAGTCCGTCGTAGGGGACGAACCGCGGGACAGAGAACCTTTTAGGCAAGGGGGTGCGCTCGATGTCCCTCGTGAAGGGCGAGGCCCCTAGATCGGTGCGGCCACAGATCTGTTTCTGGTCCCGCACGTCTAGGTTGTGCTGGAGAGCCAATCTGACGCGTTTGTCAAATCGCTCATGCTCGTCGTCCTTCTCCGGAGTCTGTGCTCTTGGCTTTCGCTTGGAGTGGTTCGGACTGCGATGGCTATGGGTTCGGCCATCGCGGCTATGATGACTTCGGCTGTTGCTTGAGCCTTCATCATGGATCTGGCTTCGCTTGTGGTCCAGATGGTCTCTCAGATCCTCACGAGGAGGCTGGGCTGCCTTGCTCGGGGCGTCCCTCTTCTTTCCCTGAGGATCAGAGACCTGTCTCAACGAGGCAGTTTGCGCTGCTCTCAGTTGCTGCTGGAGTTCACGGATTAACCGCTCCTGCTTCTGGAGGAGAGCATTTTGAGCTGCGACATCTCCTCCAGCGGTAGGAGGCTGAACGCGGCGCGTCTTTTATAAGGCAATGGCTTTATCTTTGCGAGGACACTCATGCCGACGCTCGTCGCGTCGGGGGGGCGTAACTTCGTCTGCCGAGAACGAGGCCTCGAGTCCTTCTTGGAGGGGGACCTCGACGTAGAGTTGCGAGCCTAAACGGCCCTCGCCTGCAGATGTGCCATGCACCGTTCGGGACCGCCCCTGAGGAGGGACGTCCGTCGACGGTGTTGGCTGCTCGAGCGCTGCTCTCGAGGATTCTCCGCCCTTCCTAGCTTTCGGAGGCATGACTTCAGGGAGATTGAGGTTGAGAAGGTTGGGAAGGTTGGGATATTACTTTCCCACAGGCGGCGCCAATTGTAGGTGTAGAAAATAATGACCCACAATAACTGGGGAGCCTTAGAGGACTTATCCGAGGTGATGATGATTGGGTGCCGTCCGAAAGCCTGAAAGAGAAGAGCAAACGGTCAGAGGACCCTGGCCTGGGCGGCGCAAGGCTCTCCGATGCCAAAGTTAGTGAATGAACTGGAACAATGGAAGGAGAGGAAGAAGAGAGGCAGAGTAACGGCTCTGTGGGTTGAATTGTATGTACCTTGCTGGTGGTATGAGGCTCTATTTATAGAGGCTTGGGTCGATATCTTTGGACGATATCTTGGTGTGGGTCCCATGATTCGACTGGGAAGTCATGATCAGCCCACAAAGTAATTAATGCGGTCCAATCCAGCCCACGTCGCATTAAATGCGCGTCTTGTTGGGCCAGATTGTGTTGGACACCTTTGACGGTTGGGGTACCATCGGATCCGCCCTCGGGCCTTGCCCTGATGTGGCTTCAGCCGCTGGATGCCGCCCTGTCAGGGATCTGGCGAAGATTGTGAACGGCTAGATGTCGCATCTGTCTCACTGGCTCGCGCCCCTATTCCTCCACGTGCCTGATGACGTGGGGGATGAGGGGTGCGAGTGGAGGTTCTTTCCTGCTTCGGCTTTCCTCCCGGCTCCTTTGGCCGAGGTGGAGCTTTCTGCCGAGGTGGGCACTTAGAGTAGCCGAGCTCGGCGCTAGCGGTCCGGACCTGTTTGACTTCGGCCGGACACCCTGTCCTGGTAGCCGGGGTGAATCTGGTGCCACGTGGGCGGCACGCGGATGGCACGTGAGAATGCTCAGTCTCATCTGATGACTGTGATTAGCGTAATCCTGGAGTTCTGGAAATCTCCCCACACAAATTTAATTTCTGGCCTTGAACTTAAATCTAGAGAAGCTCACTACTGGGTTTGCCTCAAGTCTAATTCAATGGTGGTACTTGCCAGGTCCTGGTTAAATTGCAGCAGAGAACATAGAACTAGAAATCTCTACTCCACTTGGAGGCTAACATTTGCCTCAAGTCTAAGTCAATGTTGTCTGTGAACTGCATGTGGCAGCCATGCTAATATTTCCTGCGGCGCTGCACTGTATGCCTGCTCGTATTTGACCAAATTTCCTATATTAATTCCACTGCACCTCAATGCCAATCACTACTTAAGTATAGAGATGTTAAATGGGCCGTGCTGGCCCGGCCCGCCAGTCAACGGGCTGTGGCACGGCACGGCCTGGTCAACGATACAGCCCACTGGGCACGGCCCGTGACGCGGGCCGTGCTGGGCCGAGCCTATGCTGGCCCGCTGGTCCGTTTGGCACGGCCCGCCAGGTCCGCCTGGGAAATGGGCTAGGCCCTGCGGCCCGCCAAGCACGGCCAGCCTGGCCCGCTAAAAATGGCTATTTTTAAAAAAAAATTGTCCATTTTACCCCATCCCCTAACAGCATTAAATGATCATATAAGGGGTATTTTGTATCATTTTCAATTGATTTTAAACAACAACGAAATTTGAAATTGTTTTTAAACAATTTGCATTCCTTTGAACCAACTAAAAGTCTTAAAGGGGCTCCAATTTCGGAATTAGCTATTTAATGCAACTTTTCATGTATTGGTTAATCTAATAGTGTACATTAATCAGTTGGAACTTGGAATGCTAACTATTCAATGGAAAGTGTGCAATTGTATCAATAGAAAGTAAGCCACATATAAGTGAAATCATCTTGATGAAAAGTCTCATGCATCACATGTGATCAGTTATATTACAAATTTAGATAAATTTAGATCAGATAGGATTTATAAGTATGGTAATAAATATCCAGATAGGATTTATTATTTTTTTATATTGAGAATCAACTTAATAGTGGAAATAACCTAGGTTGAGTTGAAACTTGGGGATATCTCATAAATAGTATTGATGTTTGTCTGAATGATTGTGAATTTAATAGGTAGGGTCTATCGTAGTGTTTTACACCGTTTACATAATTAATAAATTATAAGAGTGAAAGCCATACAAAAAATAAATAAATAAAAGAAGTCAAACTCCACCCTTTCTCCCTCGGCAGGTATGCATGGTAGTATAACTACGAAAAAATTATAATAACTTATTATTTTTATAAATCAATTACGTATATTATAAATTCATTTGGGTTTAATTTTATTGCATAATGATTATCATAAAAATAAAAGCTTGATCACCATGCTTAAAATACAACACATAAGTACGAAAAAATAATAATTACAGTATCTATAGTATGAAAATATATTACTTTTATAAATACCTCATAGCTAAAGTTTAACTACTTTAGGTTCTCATCCTCATCTAAAGTGGGTAGGTTCTCATCCTAATCTAACTAGTAGTTTAATACTTTAAAGTGGTTAGGTTCTCATCCTCACCTAATTAGTTTTAATATTATTTGGATAAACATACATATACAATAGTTAGTTGGTCCAGTGGTTAGGTTTACCTCTCAAATCCTTATCGTCTTGAGATCAAGTCTACCTAAACTACACACACATTTTATTTATTTTTAAAAGTACATACAAGTTACGCAGGTCGACCCAACCCATCTCCAAGCATCAAAGAGGTCAGGCCCGCCTGGCCCGGCACGGCCCGCTCCAGCCCGCCCCAATGCGGGCCATGCCGTGCCAGGGGTTTTCCCTGGCGGGCCGTGCCGTGCCGGGCCGTGGCACGAGCGGGCTGAGTTTGGCCGGCACGGCCCGTTTGACATCTCTAGTTTTTTTTTTTTTTTTTTCAATTACATTGCACCTCAATGCCAAGGTGGTTTTTTTTTTTTTTTTTGTTTAAGTCTTGATGTGTATTTGGGAGTTGGCCAAATGCCTTTTCAATTAAAGAGTTATATCAGCCTAGCCTTAAGAACCATATCATTTGATACGATTCAATCCCTCATTTTTTTTTATTTTAACCAGATTTATAAATGATTAATTTAAAGGTGGGTCCCACTTCAATATATGGTGTTTGGAAAGTTGCTATTGTAGGTGAGAAACTAGGGGGAGCTTTTATAAGCATGAGAGAGGTGGGTCTCACTTTTATATTTATGTAGGACAAATCATGTTGAGGTGGGGCCCATTTTTAGAGAGACCAATGTTACAAATTAACGTTTTGCCCTTATTTTTTCATCATAAAAAAAATAAAGACAGTGCAAATGTCTCTTTAGTTAAATTAAAGGGTAAAATTGAAAAGAATTTGCATTTATTAGGTAGATTCTACTGGCACACGGAAATTTTCTTTTCCCACACAAATATTCTCTTTACACACATCACTATAATTTAAAAATTATATTACTTCTTTCCACACACACCAAATATCCCCAAATTACCCATCCTTCCATTTTCCTCTTTCTTCCCACACACATCATCTTCCCTTTCTTCCCACACACAAATCACAACCAGACTTCTCCACATCTCCAGCATCTCGGTCTCTCCGGCATTCCTTCGGTGTTCCCAGTCCTCTACACCCATCTCATCTTCCAAAGGTAAATGTTTCTCTCCACCATTACAATTTTATTCTTCTTCCACATTTCTTCTTTACCATTTCATCCACCTTAGATTACCTTTTTTTCATGAAAACTTATTATAGGGGATAGATTCGCATTCAATGTAAGCTTTTACAAACAATGATAGTGTTTTTTCACGCATTTGAGCTAATTTTAATGTCTCATTGCAACAGAAATCGTAACTGTTCGGTATACTGTACTTCCGAACATACAACATATGTTCGGTACTGTACATCCGAACATGTGCATCGGTTCATACCTGAAAGATTGTACAGATCGGGACCTACAATTCGTTCCAAGCTAGAAAAAATTAAAAGAAGTGGCAAAAATACGAAAAAATAATAAAGAAACGGAGGAAGATGGAATGAAAAAAATGCACCGTCTAATAATTGATTTCTTCCTTCATTGCACTAGAAAGCCTTAAAGATGGAATGAAAATAGATCAAGTACAAAAAGAAAGAAAGATGAACGAGATGGAGGAAGATGAGTTGCCCAAGAGCAAAAAATGGAGAAAGATGAGTTACTCAAAACCATTGTGTGAGGGAAGTGGAGGGTGACATGAGTGGGAGAATGGGATAGGAAAGAAGATGAGCTTGTGTGAAAAGAGAAAATATATTTTGTGTTTTTGTGGGATAATGGATATTTTGATCATTTTATAAAAGGATAAAAATATAATAAGAAAAAAGATAAATTTCTTATATGAAAAAAGTAAAATTTTGTGTGCCAATAGCAGCACTATCATTGAAGAAGTTTTACAGGATGTGAATGCCCTTGGAAACTCCAACAAAGACGTGGCAAACATCTATTGGATATGCATCTACGTTGTACCCAAGTCCACCCCTTTGTTTTTTACAAGTCGTTCCAAAATGTCAGTACAAATGGGCCCTCTTTCAATGTTACAAATGGGCCCTCTTTCAATGTTGTACGTCTGTAAATTGCATGTGGCAGACATAATACTATTTACTGCTAGGACAGACTTAATACTATTTACTGCTAGGACAGGGAGATGATAAGAAAGATGTGGGTGGCCGGCAATGTGTGGCACATTGGAGAGAATCCAATGAGGTTTAATTTGCACTAATTTTTTAAACAATTCTGACATAAGAAACTCTGCCTTGGCCTTCAATCGAAATATTGTCTTAACATTCCTGATAAAGCAAATAATTTCCCAAAAGACAACACCCCATTGGAGTAAAGAAGATGAGGATTTTAGTAAATGAGATTTGTTAAAGAGAAATAAATTGAAGTAAATGAAAGGGGCTTTTAGCCGTAGGTCCCTCATCATTCCGATTTAAAGCCTAAGCTCCACGAACATTTATCGTAGCGGCGGCAATCCTCTCATGAAAATGACCCTGTGAAAAAGACAAAAAGGCCCCCCTGTACACGTCAGCATAAAGGCTCCGCTTAAAACCGCTTCAAACCATTTCAGTGAAGCAAAAACCACATTCATCCGAAAGCGAAAGCAAAAACGAAGCAAAATCAACTAATCGAAGACTTCGATCATCTGAATCGTCTTCATTTCAAGGTCAGATAAAATACTTCTTCCATTCCTAAAACGAAGATGTACAAGATAATTTCTTCTGAAAAAAACTAAAAACCTAAAAGGGTATTTGATTTCGCTCTTCTTTGATTTTATCTATCCTTTATGCTCAACTATATGTAGACAATGGCTAGAACAAAGTCCTCGATTACCTCAAGTCAAGAGAAAAAGCAAGTCTCTCTGATACTTAGATAATTTTTTTCAAACTCGAGATAAATTTGTTTAGGTCCAAACTCAGAGAAATTTATTCGAAACTCAGAAAAGTTATTCAAAACTCAGATAAATTTGTCTGAGTTTTTCCAAAAGTTCAAATAAGTTTGCCCCAAACTCAAATAAATTTATCTGAGTTGTGGCAAATTTATCTGAATTTTTGTCTAATTTATCAGAGTTTCTGTTAAATTTATCTGAGTTCGGCGATACCAAAAGTCAGAATACGGAAAATCAGATTCTAATAAAAACCGAAATCCAAAACAAGAACACTTGATGACCATGATCCAATCGAGAAAAGAGAGAGAGGGAAAACGAGCAAAAGAGCGAAGTGCTCTCTTTCAAATCAGTTGTAGAGAGAGAGAGAGATTCGGAAGAGACTTCAGATGAAAGAGTAAGAGAAAGTAAAACCATTTCTATCTTTGAAGAAATGAAAGAGAGAGAATCAGAAGTCATGATGGCGACGGAAGGTACTCTGCAATGGTACTCTATAACCATAGAAAGGAACAGAAAATGAAAAAAATGAGAGAGAAGAAGATGGAAGGAGTTCTCTGGGATAACAGAGAATAAGAGAGAACTTGACCTAGAAATGAGGGTTAAAAGGGACAAATTAGTCATGGAAATATATGAGGTGGCATATTAGGGACCTCTCACTAAAATATCTCCAGCTGTCTGGACTATAGACATTAGAGAAAAAGTTGTTGGACTGGATGCCTTAGAAGACCGTGCTTAGAGACCGTTGGCTAAGTTACCCTAAATGAAATTGAGATTTGAGACTTTAGAGGGGAATGAAACGTGATGCACACAGGTTTGGATACTCTGGCTTATTTAAAACCGACTTTTTTCTGGTAAATTAACCCTACGGTTAAATGAGTCAAACCCCACAGCGGGGCTGACCTACGGAGAATTCGAACAGCAAAAAATAAATGCCCTCTCAATTTATGGGATATTTGATATTAGAATGGCAATGGATTGTGACCTGTCCCGACCCCTTCTTGTTAGGGCTGGGTTTGGTAGTGATATTTTTGGTCCGGGGTGGGTTTGGATTTTGTTGTTCTACCTTGCCCCTGCCCCGTATGTATAATATTATATATTTTATTATGAAGATTAAAGAACAAATTCATGTACTGCGGGTGGTATTGGACATTAACATAAGGAATGCTGGAAGAGAATTAGGTGATGCATGTGTGCAATATATATGATGATGTGGGTATCCCCAAGGTCTTTGACCTAACAAGATCAGTCCCCTGGAGTGTTGTGTTCAAAATTTAGCACATTCACTCCCATAATTTATATATTTTAAAAATCTTGAAGTTCAAATTTAACTTGACCCTACGCTCAAGGGGCGGGTTTGGTATCAAATACTAGTGACCCGTCATGGGGTGAGTCAAATTTGGATGATCAAGATTTGAGATGGGGTGGGATTTGGTTTACTGCAACGAGTACCAAACTCGCCTCGTTGCCGTCCCTAGTTTAAAATCTTACTCTCATAGGAGTTCTCCCACCATCTGATTTATCCTTCAAATGGATCATAGAGTGGGAACAACTCCTTAGGATTAAAATTTAGGAATGTCCCATAAATAGAGAGGTCATTCATTTCTTGTAGTGTAGATTTTCAATAGATAGGCCCCATTGTGAAATTCCACTTGATGCACTCGGAACTCAGTGCACTCTATCCTAGGTAGTAATTTAAACTTGGTCATTAACATGTTGCTTATCCTTGAACTCGAATCCTATGATATATTGTTTTTCTTTTTCTTTGGGGAGTGAGGCTCTTATAGGAGTAAAGTAGAGTGCAAAACTACACTGAAGCGCCGCTACATGATAGTATGGTGCCACGCACATCTTCAATGCATGGTGGGGCCACCTTTTCAAAACCCAGGTTGGTCCCATCAGTTCTAACAACAATTAGTTTTATTGTATCTAAATCATCAAAGAAAATTCCATCATAACAACCCTCATTTCTATTCAAACACAAGAAAACAAATCCAGGACGTGTTTAGTTGAGAACAATAAATGGTTTGAAAGCGAGACTTCGAGGGTAGAGACCGATGCACACCTGTCTAGTTCCTTCCTCTACCTTGAATCAAAGAGATCCGAAGATAAATGAGTGGAACCCCATGGTCTCTGTTACATTTTGTACAATATCCTCTAATTTTACTTGGGTAGGAGTTGATCCTACTGTATGATTGGTCAATTATAGGGTGGGATCGACTCCTTTAGTGGTAAAATATAGGGATGTTCCATAAACTGTGTGGGCGTTTATTTCTAGCCCATTCTATTTTCAAAAGATAGGACCCAATTTGAAGTTTCACTCCTGCTAAAGACTTTTGTACGTCAACAATAAAAGCATTAGAGGATTATAGGAAAAGTGGAGAGAATAGTTGAAGAAATAAAAGAGAGTAGTTTTTTAGCTTGGTGTGGCCTAGTGGTAAGAAGACTTTGGGGCCCGTTTGGTAACTTGACTAGTAAAGTCAAGTAAAGTTAAGTCATCGTAGACATTACATCAAAAGCACGTTTTCTCAAAACTTCCTCCAACTTTTCCAACAAAAAGTCAAAAAGTAATCACATTTATTAACTAAAAGACAAAAAAAAAACTCCATTTCTCATACCAAAAGTCAACAATATTCCATTCCAAACAACTAAAAATAAAATACCATCATAACCCACTACATATTTTATTCATATTTTTCATTTCACTTCACTCCACTTGACTTTAATAGTAAAATGCCAAACGGGACCAGGAAAGCTACCTTTCTGACTTTCTCCCAGGAGGGAGCTGTGGGACCGGGCCTGCTAACTACAGCCACAACCTATGTTTACGGAAATAAATGAGTAGTTGAGAGATGAGTCTTACTTAAGAAATGCGATGCACGCCTCGACCCTCTGGCATAGAATCAGAGAAATCCAAGGATAACAGAGTGGATCCTCACAGTGGGGCCAAACGATTGAATTACTGGCAGATGCCTCTTACACATGACTGTTATAAGTAAATATGGTATCGCCTTCAGCATAGGCACAACACCAGTGTTACAACTGTGTGGGGAGATTTCTAGAGCTCCAGGATTACGCTAATCATAGCCATCAGATGAAACTAAGCATTCCCACGTGCCGTCCGCGTGCCACCCACGTGGCACCAGACTCACCCCGGCTACCAGGACAGGGGCTCCGGCCGAAGTCAGGCAGGTCCAGACCGCTGGCGCCGAGCTCGGCTACCCCATGTGCCCACCTCGGCTGAAAGCTCCACCTCGGCCGAAGGAACCGGGATGAAAGCCGAAGCAGGAAAGAGCCTCCACTCGCGCCCCTCATCCCCCACGTCATCAGGCACGTGGAGGAATAGGGGCGCGAGCTAGTGAGACAGATGCGACATCCAGCCGTCCACAATCTTGGCCAGATCACTGACAGGGCGGCATCCAGCGGCTGAAGCCAAATCAGGGCAAGGCCTGAGGGCGGATCCGATGGTACCCCTACCGCCAAAGGCGTCCAACACGATCTGGCCCAACATGACGCACATTTAATGCGATGTGGGCTGATCCGACTGGCATTAAATGCAAAGTGGGCTGGAATGGACCGCATTTATTACCTTGTGGGCTGATCATGACTTCCCAGTCGAATCATGGGACCCACAACAAGACATCATCCAAAGATACGACCCAAGCCTCTATAAATAGAGCTTCATACCACATGCAAGGTACGCACAATTCAACCCAAAGAGCGTTACTCTGCCTCTCTTCTTCCTCTCCTTCCATTGTTCCAGTTCATTCACTGACTTTGGCATCGGAGAGCCTTACGCCGCCCAGGCCAGGGTCCTCTGACCGTTTGCTCTTCTCTTTCAGGCTTTCGGACGGTACCTAATCTTCATCACCTTGGATAAGTCCTCTAAGGCACCCCAGTTATTGTGGGTCATTATTTTCTGCAACTACAATTGGCGCCGTCTGTGGGGAAGTAAAATCCCAGCCTTCCCAACCTCTTCAATCTCCCGGAAATCATGCCTCCGAAAGCTAGGAAGGGTGGAGAATCCTCGAGAGCAATGCTCGAGTAGTCAGCACCATCGGCGGACGTCCCTCCTCAAGGGCGTTCCCGAACGGTGCATGGCACGTCTACAGGTGAGGGCCGCTTAGGCTCGCAGCTCTACGTCGAGGTCCCCCTCCAAGAGGGACTCGAGGCCTCGCTCTCAGCAGACGAAATCACGCCGCCCCGACGCGACGAGCGTCGGCATGAGCGTCCTCGCAAAGATAAAGCCGTTGCCGTAGAAGAGACGCGCCGCGTTCAACCTCCTGCCGCTGGAGGAGATGTCGCAGCTCAAAATGCTCTCCTCCAGAAGCAGGAGCGGTTAATCCGCGAGCTCCAGCAACAACTGAGGACAGCGCAAACTGCCTCGTTGAGACAGGTCTCTGATCCTCGGGGAAAAAGAAGAGGGACGCCCCGAGCAGGGCAGCCCAGCCTCCTCGTGAGGATCTAAGAGACCATATGGACCACAAGCGAAGCCAGATCCATGATGAAGGCTCAAGCAACAGCCGAAGTCATCATAGCCGCGATGGCCGAGCCCATAGCCATCACAGCCCGAACCACTCCAAGCGAAGGCCGAGAGCGCGGACACCGGAGAAGGACGACGAGCAGGAGCGATTCGACAAACGCGTCAGGTTGGCTCTTCAGCACAACCTGGACGTGCGAGACCAGAAACAAATCTGTGGCCATACCGATCTGGGGGCCTCACCCATCACGAGAGACATCGAGCGGACTCCTTTGCCCAAGAAGTTCTCTGTCCCGCGGTTCGTCCCTTACGACGGACTGTCCGATCCATCCGCTCATCTCCGTCACTACTCCCAAAAGATGTCCATCTGGGGAAACGAGGGCCACCTCAACTGCAAGATCTTCTCCTCCAGTTTGGGTGACCTCCCTCTGAAGTGGTTCTGCGCCCTCCCAGAGAAGTCAGTTTCGAGTTGGAAGGAGCTCCAGCTCTCCTTCTTAAAGAAGTTCCAAGCTTACAGCGCCGTCCCCAAGACAGAGGGGGACCTTCTCGCCCTGAGAATGAAGCAGGGCGAGAGCCTCGCCAAGTTCGCCCGACGATTCTGGGCGGTTTACAGCCAGGTCGAGGGCACTAGGGAGGAAATAACAATCTTTGCCTTCCAACATGCCCTGATTCCTGGCCACGACCTCCGGAAAGACTTGGTCGGAGACACCCCAGAATCCATGCCAGCGCTAATGTCCCGGATAAAGCGCTTTGTCGCCCGGGAGGAAGATGAAATCCAGGCCCGGGAAGAGGATGAAAGCCCGAGGCCCGAGCGGAAGAGCAGCCAGCCTCGGCAGAGAAGCGGGAGGCCCTTTCAGAAGCAGGAGCCCAAGCAGGCCTGGGCCGCTAGTTCGGCGAAGCCTGCGTCGTCCTGATCCGGGGGCACCTGGAGGCCCAAACCTCCCTCCAATGCCGGTCAGAGCGTAAACGTCGTCTTCAAGGAGCCGATATACCAGATCCTGAGCAAGATAAAGACCAAGCCGTTCTTCAAGTGGCCTCCGCCCTTGAGGAATGAGCCCACCTCCGGCAGCCGAAGCAAGCTCTACTGCTCCTACCACAAAGGTAACGGGCACAAGACCGAGGACTACAAGTCTCTGAAGTGGTACCTGGAGAAGCTAGCCGGCGAGGGCCACATTCCAGAGTTCGTCAAGGTAGAAGATGCCGGCGGCAGCGAGGGCCGAGTTCACCAGAGCACGGCTCGGGATCCGGAAAGCGAGGTTTCCGAAAAAATCATTAACGTGGTCCACCTGACGTCCTCAGTTCCCTCTCCCTCGTCTCGTGGAGGCTCGTAGGCCCGCGCCGAGGCCAGGCGGGCATCGCACGGGAAGGAGGTGAAGAAAGCCGAGCTTGGACCGGCATCCAAAAGAGCTCGCCGCGACCGACCCGCGATCTCATTCTCAGACAAAGATCTAGAGGGAATCCAGCTTCCCCACAGCAACCCCCTGCTCCTCACAATGAAGCTAAGGGACTTCACCGTGAAGAGGATTCTCGTCGACTCCGGCAGCTCTTCCGAGGTCCTCTACTATGAGTGCTTCAAAAAAATGAACCTCTCGGAAGCAGACCTCACGGAGGTCCGTGCACCCTTGCTAGGGCTGTCCGCCACGCCAGTCTACCCCAAGGGTAGGATCACCCTAGAAACCCGAGTCGGCGGAGCCTCCGTGTTGGCCGACTTCCTGGTCGTGGACGCCCCTTCTCCCTACAACGTCATCTTGGGCAGAACGTGGCTCCACAAATTGGAAGCGGTCCCTTCTTCCCTCCACCAGAAGCTGAAGTTCGTATTCGAGAGCAAGGAGGGCAAAATGGAAGTGGTCACAATGGAGGGAGATCAGCAGCAAGCTAGGCAGTGCATGCTGGCCGCGGTCCCAGCAGAGAAAGAGCCGGAGCGCGTCAACCTCGCCGAATTCGAGAAAGGCCTAGATGAAATCGGCCGAGACCCCGAGAAGAAAAGTATTGAGGACCTGGCCGAGGTCAGGCTAAATTCAACAGACCCAGATAGGTTCTTCCTGATCGGTACCCAGCTGCCAGACGAGGAGAGAGCGGAACTCTCAAGGTTCCTGATGCAGAACGTCGATGTCTTCGCTTGGAGCCCGAGCGAAATGCCTGGGGTCGACCCCGAGGTCATGTACCACAAGTTAAATGTGGACCCCAGCCACAAGCCAGTAGTGCAAAGGGCCCGAAGGACAGGGCTGCAGCAGACAGACGCGGTCGGCGAAGAGGTCGACAAACTGCTGAAGACAGGAGCCATCCGGGAAGTCCAGTACCCGGTCTGGCTGGCTAATACGGTGGATGGTTAAAAAGAAAACTGGCAAATGGAGGGTATGCGTGGACTTCACAGACTTGAACAAAGCCTGCCCTAAAGATAGTTTCCCCCTTCCGAAGATTGATCAAATGATCGACGCCACCGCTGGCCATGACCGAATGAGCTTCCTCGACGCCTACAGAGGCTACCACCAGATTCCACTACACGAGCCTGACGAGGAGAAAACGTCATTCATAACCCCCCGCGGCACTTACTGCTACAAGGTAATGCCCTTCAGGCTGAAGAACGCAGGGGCGACGTATCAGCGCCTCGTGACAAAGATGTTCCAGGCTCAGCTCGGCCGAACGGTGGAGGTGTACATCGACGACATGGTCGTCAAATCAGTGCACTCCAGCGACCACCTGGCGGATCTCGGCCAAGTCTTCGACATCCTTCGCGCGTACAAGCTCAAGCTAAATGCTTCCAAGTGCGCCTTCGGCGTAGCCTCTGGAAAGTTCCTCGGCAGCTTAGTAACGCGGAGGGGGATAGAGGCCAATCCAGACCAAATCACCGCGATCCAGGGCATTCCTAGCCCCTCTACCACGAAAGAAGTCCAGAAGCTCACAAGAATGGCTGCAGCACTCAATCACTTCATTAGCCGGTCATCAGATAAGTGCAGGCCTTTTTTTCAGCTTCTAAAGAAAAATTTAAAATTCCAGTGGACTCCTGAGTGCGACCAAGCGTTGGCCGCGCTCAAAACCTATCTGTCGTCACCACCCTTACTCTCCACCCCAACTCGGGGGGAGGTTTTGTATTTACATCTTGCGGTCTCGGATCACGCAGTGAGCTCCGTCCTCATCAGGGAGGACGAGGGAGTTCAAAAACCAATTTATTACACGAGCAAGACCCTGCTCGATGCCGAGACCAGGTACCTTCTATTGGAAAAGCTCGCGTTGGCTCTCGTCAGTGCCTCCAGCAAGCTCTCCCATTATTTCCAATCCCACACCATTGTGGTAATCACGGAGCATCCACTCCGTTCAATATTCAAAAATGCTGACTTTTCAGGGCGAATATCAAAGTGGGTAGTTGAACTGGGGCAATATGATATACAGTACCGTCCCTGAACTGCGATCAAAGCCCAGATCCTAGCAGACTTCATCGTCGAATTCGTCTCGCCCAACCCGGCTCCGACCCAGCTCGGCACGGCACCAGGGGGCACGGGGCACGAGCCAGAAGTGACCGAGGTCGAACAGTCTCCCGCCTCGGCATGGAAGATCTTTGTCGACGGATCGTCCACCTCCAAGAGAGCTGGCGCCGGCATAGTCCTCCAATCGCCAGAGGGTCTGGTCATGGAGCATGCTTTCACCTTGGACTTCAAGGCAACAAACAATGAGGCAGAGTATGAAGCATTGATAGCAGGGTTGAACAGCGCCCAAATCCTCGGAGCCCAGCACCTGGTGATCTTTAGCGATTCACAACTGGTGACTAGCCAGCTCGCCGGAGACTACCAGGCCAGGGACGACAGGTTGGCGGCCTACTTAGCCCTTGCGAAAAAACTGCTGTCTCATTTCCAGAAAGCCGAGGTCAGACGGGTATCCCGAGATACCAACACGCACGCTGACGCGCTTGCCAGCCTAGCCTCCGCCGTCGAAGCCGGAAAGAAAAGGACTGTCGAGGTTGGGTCGATATCAAGATCAAGCCTAGAGCTCCACTCATCTCGGCTAATCCTCTGTGCTGATCTCGGCCCGAGTTGGATGGATCCAATCATCGCTTACCTCAAGGACGATCAGTTCCCCAAGGACAAGACTGAAGCCCACCGAATCAGGCTCAAGGCAGCTCGATTCTGGCTCTCTCCTGAAGGCAAACTCTACAGGAAATCCTTCACAGGTCCATACCTCCAATGCGTCCACCCGAGCAAGGTGGACGACTTCCTGTATGAGATCCACGAAGGAATCTGCGGCAGTCACATAGGAGGTCGATCACTGGCCTACAGGGCGATAAGCCAGGGTTACTGGTGGCCCTACATACAGAAGGACGCGCAGGTGTACGCCAGGAAATGCGAGAAGTGTCAGAAGTTCTCCCACTCTCTCCATCCGCCAGCGCAGGATCTGAGTCCCCTCTCTAGTCCATGGCCCTTCGCTCAATGGGGGCTGGACATTGTGAGGCCTCTCCACCGAGCTCCAGGGAACAAGAGATGGCTGATAGTCGCTACAGACTACTTCACAAAATGGATAGAAGCTGAACCGTTGTCCTCCATCACGGACAGGGACTCTAGGAACTTCGTTTGGAAAAACATCCTAACGAGGTTCGGCATCCCCAGGACCCTGATTTCGGACAACGGGACTCAGTTCGACTCCAAGTCCTTCAGAGACTTCTGCCAAGAGCACGGTATCAGAAACCATTACTCCACTCCGGCATATCCGCAGAGTAATGGCCAGGCCGAAATCTCTAACAAAGTGATCCTGGACGGCCTAAAGAAGCAACTGGACAAGGCAAAGGGAAGGTGGGTAGAAGAACTTCCGAGCGTGCTATGGGCATATAGAACAACTCCAAGGAGATCCACCTCAGCGACACCTTTCTCTCTGGCCTACGGGATGGAGGCGGTCATTCCTTTAGAAATCGGCCTTCCCAACCTGAGGACAGAGCTGGTCGACCAAGGCCGAAATGAGACGAACCTGGCAATGGAGCTGGAGCTGGCAGATGAGCGCCGAGAAGCAGCAGCCCTGCGACTGACCGACTATCAGCAGTGGCTGGCCAGGGCATACAATCAAAATGTCAGAGAAAGAAGATTCTCCGTGGGAGAGCTGGTTCTAAAAAAGACCCTGCCAGCTGATAAAGAACCAAACGAAGGGAAGCTGGCCCTGAACTGGCATGGCCCGTTCAGGGTAGTCTCACTGGCAGGAAGATCAGCCTACAAGCTCGAGGACTTAGAGGGCAAGCCGCTGCCGAGGCCGTGGAATGCATCCCACTTAAAGAAGTTCTATTTCTAAAGATGTAATGAATCTCAGAATCAATGAAAGCAGCTTTCGCCCTATCATCAATCTGTCATCTCTCTTTGATTGACTCCGGCAGCTCTGGGTCTACCGCCCTGGTAAAGGCTTTGAGTTCATACACTCAGTCGTTTCCTAAAGCTCTGGGTCTACCGCCCTGGAAAAGGCTTCGAGTTCGTACACTCAGTCGTTTCCTAAAGCCCTGGGTCCACCGCCCTAGAAAAGGCTTCGAGTTCATACACTCAGTCGTTTCCTAAAGCTCCGGGTCTACCGCCCTGGAAAAGGCTTCGAGTTCCTACACTCAGTCGTTTCCTAAAGCTCCGGGTCTACCGCCCTGGAAAAGGCTTCGAGTTCATACACTCAGTCGTTTCCTAAAGCCCTGGGTCTACCGCCCTGGAAAAGGCTTCGAGTTCGAACACTCAGTCGTTTCCTAAAGTTCCGGGTTTATACACCCCTCAAAGACCGTTGCCGAACTCATGCTCACACAGCCGAGACCAACAGGATTCTGGATCCACTTCGGCGCAAGGCAGTTCGTCTCGGCCAATGCTAGTCCATTTCGGCCAAGGTCAGTTGTTAAGGAAGAAAAGAGCAGTGCAAGCACTGAAGTGCAGAAAAGCACCACAAAAATACAAGTGTTCCAAAACAGTGCAAGGAAAGTCAAAAAGAATACAAGAATGCAGTACACAGATTGAGTGATCACAAAACTCTTCCTTTTTTATTCATTGTAATTACTTCATTACAAGGGTTACAGAAAAGAAAACAAAATACAGAAAGGAGGCTCGCAATCCTCTAAAAATAGAAAACGAAACAAAGACTGGGAGGCTCTGATCTTCACCGACTCTTCAGGCTGCAGGCTCGAAGACTCCGGTCCACTGCTTGGAGGTTCTGAGGGACTCTGAATTTCACAGAGCTCTATAATACGCTTTGGTTGGTCAGACCAAAGCATTCAAGAGCCCCTCCAGTTCGGAGGCCCTGGACCTCGCTGAGCTCTTCAACACCCTTCGGTCGGTAAGACCAAAGTTTGAAGAGCCCCTCGGTCCAGCGGGGCCTCAATCCCACCCTCAGCTCCGCGGTCCTGATATACCGCAGGGGGCTCGCAGGGAGCTCGTTGCGACGCAGGACCCTGCAGGACTGCCAGACGCAGAGGGTGCCACCATCCCACAGTTGCAGAAGACTCCCTTGCAACCGGACCAGGGACGGTTGGCCATGGACCCGCGTTCAGAGAGCGCGTGGTCCACGGGGAACGCTTTCAGAGAGCGCGCAGACCACGACGGGCTTCCCCCCGCAGAGAGAGCCGTCCTCAAGCGCAGGGGTTCCCCCCGAATCGAATGTTTCTAAATGTCTACCAGACATGACTCCTACGTCTATGTGAATTAAGCTGTCCTAATTTCTTTTCTTTTCCACTCCCATGGCGAGCCTACCACCTCTACTTATAGGAAGAAGAAGGGCCCGGTCTCCGAAGGGAGTTAAGAGGCGAAGTCTCCTATGCGTTGCGTGGGAAGCACGTCTTCCTTTTTAATGACCAGCGATCCCTATGGCGCCACGTGGAGACGTTCGCCCGTTTCCCTCATCGGCCCTATCACCATGCTTACCGCTATTTATGATCTCCGGAATACGGAGAATTGACACAGATAGCTATGAAGACCGTTCCACTCTCTCTAGGGTCACGCACCACATTAAAGGCATTCAATACCATTCAATACCACATCCAGCAACAAAAGAGGAGTAAAGAAGCCCCATTTTTAATTAAAAGCAAAGAGTACTACAGGCCCGAAAGCTATTTACAAGAAAAGAAAGGTAAGGCTATTGCGGCTTCGACAACTCCACCAAGTCGATCACTGTCTTAGCTGGTCCATCGGTACCAGCCGCGACAGCAGGAGCGGTGCCCAATGCCTCACTGACAGCGAGGGCAACGACCGATGCCTCGCTGACGGATGGGGCAGGAGAAGTACCCTCCAGGGGCTCAACCGGGGCATCGCTGGCAGGCGCGACAGCAACTGGAGCGGCATCCGGAGCAGGAACGACTGCAGGGGCCTCGATTGGGGCGCTTTCGGCCAAAGGAGTGGGGCTCGGCTCAGGAGCCGGGTCCGAATACTTCGGCAAGTCCCGATAGACAGGGTGGTCTTTAGGAACCCCCGCACGCCTCAGTGCGGCCAAGCATCCCTCCTCGAACAGAATGGAGGTGATTTCCTCCACCTGCTTATCATACTGCTCCGTGGCATGGTCCACCCCATTCTGGAAAGCGGATTGGGCCTCGGACAGTAGAGAAGCCTTCTCCTTTTCCAGCTCGGCATTCGCCGTCTTCAACTTCTCTATTTCAGCGCGCCCGGCCAGCACTTCCCCGCGCAACCTCGTCCCCTCGGCCGCTGATGGACCGCGCTCCCGATGCCCGGGTTCCTACCGAGGTCGGCGGACGTGGGAGTCCGTTTGGTTCCGACCCTTTCGTAACCGGGGGGCAAAAGGGCGTGCATCAACATTTCTTTTTTTTTTTTTGTGGGTGTGCCAGATTTTCTATTTTACTTGGAATTGCAAGTGGTGATCCGGAGATCAACCTTCGCAAGTAAAAAGGAAATCAACTTCTTTCAAGTTTTCCATTGCACATATATTTAAGAAAAGAGACATTTTCTTGATTTGCCGTGAAAGGCGATTTTTTTTTGCATTTATAGCCGATTTTGGCGTTTATAGCCGATTTTTGGCGTTATAACCAACTTTGGCGTTTATAGCCGATTTTGGCGTTTATAGCCGATTTACAATCCTTATCAACAATGAAAGACAAGAATTGTGATTTTTGTCTCTTTTAAAAAAATACAAACTACAATGAAAAGCAAGAAAAGGAGGATCTAACTTCTCAGGAGATTGTGGGGGACTCGTTTAGATTGACGGTCGCAAGCCATATGTGGGCTTCGCCATCATCCATGCAGATGAGAACAGAGGATGCTATTGATTCGCTTGGCTTGGCTATAACCTCAGGTTTTTAGAAGACAAAGACCAAAGGAAGGTCCTATGTCCAATAAAAAACCGAGTAGACGGGCTGAAAAGCCATATCTAAGCCATTGGAGGCAGGAGGAGAAGGCAAGGACCTTGGGGGGGGGGGGTACCCCCCAAGGGACTTTTGTCACCGTGTTGCGGTGGCCGGTGTAGAACTTCCGCAGAGTTTTCTCTCTTTTTCCTTTCTCTGGATTTCTGTCTGTGTGCTTGTGCTTTTTTTCTCTGATTTTTCTGATGTCCTTTCTTCTTGGAGAGCCCTCCTATTTATAGGCTTTTAGGTAGCCTTTTAGGTGGGTTTATGGGCTTTAAATGTCATTAAGCCGCATAATGGGAGGAGTTACAAAATTGAATTGTTTATTTTGTAACTCCTTTTTCTTGGCTTCTGATTGGCCGGAGGAGATTGAGGGCATTTAATCGCCTTTAATCGCCATGATGGGAGGAGTTTCATGGGTTAAATGCCATGAATCTCTTGACTTGTAACTCCCGAATGCTTGCTTCTGATTGGGCCGTCCAAAGAAATGGATTAATGACTGTAATAAAGCTAGTCAATTAATCGCATTAAGTGGTCGCCGAGCAGCTGAAGAGTCGCGGGCCGTGCCATGTCTTTTGGAATTCTTCTGTCGATGATCATCGATGGATCTTCATGTAGATCGACATCAGATGACCATGTAATTTTAGGTGTTTGTTGCCAACAGCAGGTCGGTGCCATCTGTCTTGTCGATTTCTCGATCGGTCGGGTGGAAAGCACACTTTTTTTTGGTTGACCGGGTGGCGATCAATACTGTCTTCGATACTCTTGATGTTTTACCCATGTTTTGGACGGATATCAGAGGACTTGGTGTCTCAAAAGCATGAATTTTGGAAAGTACCAGAGGCTGGGCTCCTCGAATCGCGAAAAAAACGGCGAAAACCGGGGTTTCCGGGGCTTTCCCGGCGACCCCGGGGTCCATGGTCGCCGGGGGGGTTTTCCCCCTTTCTGGTCCCGTTTTGCGTCCGTTTTTGCTCTTTTTTTATTCTTTTTTTCTTCTGTACTTTTCTTTGACATTTTGATCATTTATTGGCCTGATTTCTTTGTAGGAAACCTGATGAGAATCCTTGCATTTTATTTTGCAAAGTTTCCAATTTCCTGAGAAAGCCGAAGACTTTGTCGCGCAGAGCTGCCGATTTTCTGTCAAAAGCTGAAACTGGGTCAAACGATGTCGGAATGACCTGAAATTTGGTGTGAAGCCTGCTGAGCAATAAATAAGACCAACCATAGGCTTTTGTTTGAGTTTTGAAGCCGTTTGGGGTCCTATCACCTGTAGACTTGCTTTTTGTCGCGATGAAGATGTCGCGGTTTGATGTGCGGTCAACCGATGTCCGATTGACTTAAATTTGACAGGGAACCTATTGGAGTCATTTTAAGATGATCCATAGGTTCTGTCTTGGAAACCATGGTCCCGGAGAGCTTTACCGCCGAGAGGCTTGATTTGGCTGTTGGAGAAGCGAAGTTAGGCCAAATGATCTTGAAATGGCTTGAAACTTCTTGTGTACTCCTCTTTTGGCTGTCTGGATGAATCTTGCAGTTTTTGTTTGATTCTGACAAGATTTGATTTTTGGAAGCAGCATTGCCTATTTATGGCAGGTTGCGACTTCATGTAGCTCTTTGGATCTTGGAAAGGCAAAGTGACATTTTTGGTGTCAACAAATGCCCCCTCGAGGTACAAGCGGCGAGTTGCTTAACTTTTGTAGTCGATGTGCCTCGAAGAGATTTTTTGAAGGAGAGTCTGTGACTTGACCAAGAGTCTTTGAGCAATCTTTCTTTTTGGTATTTGTAGCCTTTTGAGCTTCCAGGGGAATTTTATGGTGGTGAAAGGGATCACGTACCATCTCAAGGCAAAGTTTTTGAAGATGACATCTGGGATGTGGATTTTGGGTTTTGACCTTGTGACCTAACAGGCTATATATGGCAGGTTAGGGGGTCGGGTTTGGTTTTGATCGTGTGACCCAACAAGCTGTATGTGGAATGTTGGGGGATCAATTTTGGGTTTTGATCTTGTGACCTAACAGGCTGTATGTGGCAAGTTAGGGGATCAGGTTTTGGTTTTTGGTTTTTTGTGAAATGTCAATTTCAAGATTTTGGCTCAATTTGGTAGATGAGGCTGGATGGTTTGATTTTTGGAAGCTGATGGGGCTTGGAATTTTCTTTTGTATGGTCCAATCAACTCAAAGAGGCATGGAACCATTTTTGTATGCTCTTGGTAAGAGGGATTTCTCTTTGACTAAAAGCCCAAAAATTTTTCTTCTTTTTTTTTTTTTTTTTTTTGTGCCTAGGTGGTCAAACCTGGCTCATATGGGCTAACCCATGGGACCTAAGCTTTGAAATGGCTTAGATCTCATATGGTGTTATTTTTGTAAAGAATATCCAAAATATCTCATTTGGATAGAGAATATCTAAGAATATCTTTACTTGGAGAGAATCTTTCATGATCCCTTTATTTTGGGATAGAATATCTCAAGATATCTTTCTTTGGGAAAGAATCCGTCATAGATTGATTTTAGGAGAAAATCTCTCAATATCCCTTTATTTTGGGATAGGATATCTCAAGATATCTTTCTTTTGGGGAAAGAATCCGTCATAGATTGATTTTAGGAGAAAATCTCTCAATATACCCTTTATTTTGGGATAGGATATCTCAAGATATCTTTTTAATCTCTTCTTTTGGTAAGGTTACTAATTAGTAATACTTACCTCTTTCTTCTTTCCTTCTTTGGTTTGCTCTCCTCTATAAAAGCAAGGAGAAGGTTGGATCTCTTGCTCTTATTACTTTCTTTTGCAATAATCTCAAGAGGGCTTCAAGACCAAGAGTTTTTTCTTCTTCAAGATCTTCAAGAGTTTTCTTCTTCTCTCCATCAATGGCTTCAAGTAAGTTCTTCTTTTCAAGAAACTCCATTGTAGAAAAAAAAAAGTTCTTTCTTCTTTTTTTTTTCGTTTCTTTCTTTTTCTTTTCTTTTTTTTTTTGTTCACGTGTTTGCCTCTTTTTTTTTTCTCACACGTTTTTTTTTTTTGCTTTCTTTCTTTCTTTTTTTTTTTATGTTTTTTTTTTATTGTGTGGGCCGTACGGACAGATCCGTACGGACACGTGGCCTGTGGGCCAGCCCCCTCCTTTTTTTTTCTTCTTTTTTTTTTCTTCCCCCTTTTTTTTTGAGAGAGTTTCGTTTCTTTTTTTTGTTTTCTTTCTCCTCCCTTTTTTTTTTAGAGAAAGTTTCTTTTCTTCCTTTTTTTGTTTTCTTTCCCCTTCTTGTTTTTTTTTTTTTGAGAAAGTTTCTTTTCTTTTCTTTTT
>CM022944.1:94234431-94431138 GCA_012931725.1 Litsea cubeba | reverse complement strand
TATCACCATGCTTACCGCTATTTATGGTCTCCGGAATACGGAGAATTGACGACAGAAGCTATGAAGACCGTTCCACTCTCTCTAGGGTCACGCACCACATTAAAGGCATTCAATACCATTCAATACCACATCCAGCAACAAAAGAGGAGTAAAGAAGCCCCATTTTTAATTAAAAGCAAAGAGTACTACAGGCCCGAAAGCTATTTACAAGAAAAGAAAGGTAAGGCTATTGCGGCTTCGGCAACTCCACCAAGTCGATCACTGTCTTAGCTGGTCCATCGGTACCAGCCGCGACAGCAGGAGCGGTGCCCAATGCCTCACTGACAGCGAGGGCAACGACCGATGCCTCGCTGACGGATGGGGCAGGAGAAGTACCCTCCAGGGGCTCAACCGGGGCATCGCTGGCAGGCGCGACAGCAACTGGAGCGGCATCCGGAGCAGGAACGACTGCAGGGGCCTCGATTGGGGCGCTTTCGGCCAAGGAGTGGGGCTCGGCTCAGGAGCCGGGTCCGAATACTTCGGCAAGTCCCGATAGACAGGGTGGTCTTTAGGAACCCCCGCACGCCTCAGTGCGGCCAAGCATCCCTCCTCGAACAGAATGGAGGTGATTTCCTCCACCTGCTTATCATACTGCTCCGTGGCATGGTCCACCCCATTCTGGAAAGCGGATTGGGCCTCGGACAGTAGAGAAGCCTTCTCCTTTTCCAGCTCGGCATTCGCCGTCTTCAACTTCTCTATTTCAGCGCGCCCGGCCAGCACTTCCCCGCGCAACCTCGTCCCCTCGGCCGCTGATGGACCGCGCTCCCGATGCCCGGGTTCCTACCGAGGTCGGCGGACGTGGGAGTCCGTTTGGTTCCGACCCTTTCGTAACCGGGGGGCAAAAGGGCGTGCATCAACATTTCTTTTTTTTTTTTGTGGGTGTGCCAGATTTTCTATTTTACTTGGAATTGCAAGTGGTGATCCGGAGATCAACCTTCGCAAGTAAAAAGGAAATCAACTTCTTTCAAGTTTTCCATTGCACATATATTTAAGAAAAGAGACATTTTCTTGATTTGCCGTGAAAGGCGATTTTTTTTGCATTTATAGCCGATTTTGGCGTTTATAGCCGATTTTTGGCGTTTATAACCAACTTTGGCGTTTATAGCCGATTTTGGCGTTTATAGCCGATTTACAATCCTTATCAACAATGAAAGACAAGAATTGTGATTTTTGTCTCTTTTAAAAAAATACAAACTACAATGAAAAGCAAGAAAAGGAGGATCTAACTTCTCAGGAGATTGTGGGGGACTCGTTTAGATTGACGGTCGCAAGCCATATGTGGGCTTCGCCATCATCCATGCAGATGAGAACAGAGGATGCTATTGATTCGCTTGGCTTGGCTATAACCTCAGGTTTTTAGAAGACAAAGACCAAAGGAAGGTCCTATGTCCAATAAAAAACCGAGTAGACGGGCTGAAAAGCCATATCTAAGCCATTGGAGGCAGGAGGAGAAGGCAAGGACCTTGGGGGGGGGGGTACCCCCAAGGGACTTTTGTCACCTTGTTGCGGTGGCCGGTGTAGAACTTCCGCAGAGTTTTCTCTCTTTTTCCTTTCTCTGGATTTCTGTCTGTGTGCTTGTGCTTTTTTTCTCTGATTTTTCTGATGTCCTTTCTTCTTGGAGAGCCCTCCTATTTATAGGCTTTTAGGTAGCCTTTTAGGTGGGTTTATGGGCTTTTAAATGTCATTAAGCCGCATAATGGGAGGAGTTACAAAATTGAATTGTTTATTTTGTAACTCCTTTTTCTTGGCTTCTGATTGGCCGGAGGAGATTGAGGGCATTTAATCGCCTTTAATCGCCATGATGGGAGGAGTTTCATGGGTTAAATGCCATGAATCTCTTGACTTGTAACTCCCGAATGCTTGCTTCTGATTGGGCCGTCCAAAGAAATGGATTAATGACTGTAATAAAGCTAGTCAATTAATCGCAATTAAGTGGTCGCCGAGCAGCTGAAGAGTCGCGGGCCGTGCCATGTCTTTTGGAATTCTTCTGTCGATGATCATCGATGGATCTTCATGTAGATCGACATCAGATGACCATGTAATTTTAGGTGTTTGTTGCCAACAGCAGGTCGGTGCCATCTGTCTTGTCGATTTCTCGATCGGTCGGGTGGAAAGCACACTTTTTTTTGGTTGACCGGGTGGCGATCAATACTGTCTTCGATACTCTTGATGTTTTACCCATGTTTTGGACGGATATCAGAGGACTTGGTGTCTCAAAAGCATGAATTTTGGAAAGTACCAGAGGCTGGGCTCCTCGAATCGCGAAAAAACGGCGAAAACCGGGGTTTCCGGGGCTTTCCCGGCGACCCCGGGGTCCATGGTCGCCGGCGACCCTGGCCCAGGGTCGCAGGGGTCTGCGACCCTGGGGGGGTTTTCCCCCTTTCTGGTCCCGTTTTGCGTCCGTTTTTGCTCTTTTTTGATTCTTTTTTTCTTCTGTACTTTTCTTTGACATTTTGATCATTTATTGGCCTGATTTCTTTGTAGGAAACCTGATGAGAATCCTTGCATTTTATTTTGCAAAGTTTCCAATTTCCTGAGAAAGCCGAAGACTTTGTCGCGCAGAGCTGCCGATTTTCTGTCAAAAGCTGAAACTGGGTCAAACGATGTCGGAATGACCTGAAATTTGGTGTGAAGCCTGCTGAGCAATAAATAAGACCAACCATAGGCTTTTGTTTGAGTTTTGAAGCCGTTTGGGGTCCTATCACCTGTAGACTTGCTTTTTGTCGCGATGAAGATGTCGCGGTTTGATGTGCGGTCAACCGATGTCCGATTGACTTAAAATTTGACAGGGAACCTATTGGAGTCATTTTAAGATGATCCATAGGTTCTGTCTTGGAAACCATGGTCCCGGAGAGCTTTACCGCCGAGAGGCTTGATTTGGCTGTTGGAGAAGCGAAGTTAGGCCAAATGATCTTGAAATGGCTTGAAACTTCTTGTGTACTCCTCTTTTGGCTGTCTGGATGAATCTTGCAGTTTTTGTTTGATTCTGACAAGATTTGATTTTGGAAGCAGCATTGCCTATTTATGGCAGGTTGCGACTTCATGTAGCTCTTTGGATCTTGGAAAGGCAAAGTGACATTTTTGGTGTCAACAAATGCCCCCTCGAGGTACAGCGGCGAGTTGCTTAACTTTTGTAGTCGATGTGCCTCGAAGAGATTTTTTGAAGGAGAGTCTGTGACTTGACCAAGAGTCTTTGAGCAATCTTTCTTTTTGGTATTTGTAGCCTTTTGAGCTTCCAGGGGAATTTTATGGTGGTGAAAGGGATCACGTACCATCTCAAGGCAAAGTTTTGAAGATGACATCTGGGATGTGGATTTTGGGTTTTGACCTTGTGACCTAACAGGCTATATATGGCAGGTTAGGGGGTCGGGTTTGGTTTTGATCGTGTGACCCAACAAGCTGTATGTGGAATGTTGGGGGATCAATTTTGGTTTTGATCTTGTGACCTAACAGGCTGTATGTGGCAAGTTAGGGGATCAGGTTTTGGTTTTTGGTTTTTTGTGAAATGTCAATTTCAAGATTTTGGCTCAATTTGGTAGATGAGGCTGGATGGTTTGATTTTTGGAAGCTGATGGGGCTTGGAATTTTCTTTTGTATGGTCCAATCAACTCAAAAGAGGCATGGAACCATTTTTGTATGCTCTTGGTAAGAGGGATTTCTCTTTGACTAAAAGCCCAAAAATTTTTCTTCTTTTTTTTTTTTTTTTTTTTGTGCCTAGGTGGTCAAACCTGGCTCATATGGGCTAACCCATGGGACCTTAAGCTTTTGAAATGGCTTAGATCTCATATGGTGTTATTTTTGTAAAGAATATCCAAAATATCTCATTTGGATAGAGAATATCTAAGAATATCTTTACTTGGAGAGAATCTTTCATGATCCCTTTATTTTGGGATAGAATATCTCAAGATATCTTTCTTTTGGGAAAGAATCCGTCATAGATTGATTTTAGGAGAAAATCTCTCAATATCCCTTTATTTTGGGATAGGATATCTCAAGATATCTTTCTTTTGGGAAAGAATCCGTCATAGATTGATTTTAGGAGAAAATCTCTCAATATCCCTTTATTTTGGGATAGGATATCTCAAGATATCTTTTTAATCTCTTTCTTTTGGTAAGGTTACTAATTAGTAATACTTACCTCTTTCTTCTTTCCTTCTTTGGTTTGCTCTCCTCTATAAAAGCAAGGAGAAGGTTGGATCTCTTGCTCTTATTACTTTCTTTTGCAATAATCTCAAGAGGGCTTCAAGACCAAGAGTTTTTCTTCTTCAAGATCTTCAAGAGTTTTCTTCTTCTTCTCCATCAATGGCTTCAAGTAAGTTCTTCTTTTTCAAGAAACTCCATTGTAGAAAAAAAAAAGTTCTTTCTTCTTTTTTTTTTGTTTCTTTCTTTTTCTTTTCTTTTTTTTTTTTGTTCATGTGTTTGCCTCTTTTTTTTTCTCACACGTTTTTTTTTTTTGCTTTCTTTTCTTTCTTTTTTTTTTTATGTTTTTTTTTTATTGTGTGGGCCGTACGGACAGATCCGTACGGACACGTGGCCTGTGGGCCAGCCCCCTCCTTTTTTTTTCTTCTTTTTTTTTTCTTCCCCCTTTTTTTTTGAGAGAGTTTCGTTTCTTTTTTTTTGTTTTCTTTCTCCTCCCTTTTTTTTTAGAGAAAGTTTCTTTTCTTTCCTTTTTTTGTTTTCTTTCCCCTTCTTGTTTTTTTTTTTGAGAAAGTTTCTTTTCTTTTCTTTTTTTTTGTTTGCTCATCATGATAATGCATTTTTTTTCGCAAATCTAGATGTTCATGCATGCCTTTAATTTGTAAATTAAACTTGTAGCATGATGTGATTGCATACCTGAAAGTGTTTGCAAATTTGGGAACTTGGAGCTTGCAGTGATGTTGAGCCCTTCCTGATTTTGCGGAGACTTTTAGGTTTCGAAAGTTTGGAGTTTCGGAGCTCGCAGCGATGTTGAGCCCATCTTCAAGCTTTCTATTTCTTTCGGGATAGTTCCTTTTCTTCGGAATTGCCCCGTCATCATGTCAAAATTTCGCCAGATTTTTTTTAGCGAGATTCTGTCATTTTGATGTTTGATCTTTTTCTTTTCCATCCTTTTCAGGTGGTTCCTCCAGAGCGAACAAGGGTAAAGAGCCTGCTACAAGCGTACCTCGTCGGTCTTCTAGATCCTCTAATCCGGCCGTTCAGCAGGCTTTCGAGAAGGTCCAGTATGTTGAAAGAAACCTGGAAGAGTGCGACTCCCTCAACAGAGATGAGATGAGGCAGCGACTGATCACTCTCAAGGGAGAGGAATTCTATAAGATCATGGTAAGCAGTCGTCCATGGCTGATGGAAGATCAGAGCATTTTGCCCAAGCCTACCTTCTTCTTTGGTGATGCAGTCCCTGACGACATTACATACCAGAGGAGATCTTTTCAGTTTTCCTTCACAGCAAATGGTGAGAAGAAGACTGTTACTACCCGGTCGATGTTTGATCGCACCGTCTCGATTCTGAGCCTTGCCCCCACGTGCCCTAAGAGGGAAGATCCTCCAAGTTGGGTGAGAAGGACAAATGTAATCAAGACCGGGGTTTTTGTCGGCGGTTCTCCTGGATATACGGAGAGGTCGCCTGTTGACATGGACTTGTTGATGCCATCCAGCGGCTACCAGGGCTCTGATTATCCGTCGGTCGATTTGAGACCGGTGGGCCTTGGTATTTTCAGCGGTGACGGCAGCAATTGGATAAAGCCTTTTCGACTTCGAGGTCGTTTCAATGCTGACTCCGAGTGGAAGTCGTGGACTGATCGCGTCCTGCTGATTGGTGGCGCCGTTTTGAAGGAAGCCGGGATTTTTGATGCGGTCCGCGCTTTTGGGGAGACCGTGATCTTTTCCGACGAGGCCTTCATGGCTATGCTGGAGTCGTTCCTCCCTCAAACCAATACCTTCGTTGTGACGAATGGTGAGATTGGTTTTTCTTTGAAGGAGTTGAGCGCCATTACCGGATTGCCCATCCTCGGCAAACTCTATGAGGAGTTTATGCCGATTGACAGCGTCCTCGAGGGGCAGTCTGAGGAGTTCAGGCTTCTATACTTTCAGCTCGTCGCCTTCTATGATTTTTTGAAGGAGAAGGGGGGTTCGAAAGTTAGATCCAGCAGTTGGAAGAGTTTTTGCTCTTCATTCCCCAACTTCTTTGATAGTAGGGAGCCTTCTGATAGCATGACCCAGGAAGCTGGAGCTCAGGATCCAAGTTCAAAGAAGATCTTGGCCATGCAAGAAGAGTTGAGAGGTTTCTGTGCAAGCACAAACGCCATATGTCCTGACATTGCACTGCGGAGAGATCTCGCTGTTTACCTCACTTATTGGCTTGGTGAGGCTGTATTTGCTGGAGGAGACGGAACGCACATCAGGCCGCATTGTATTTTCCCGGCTTGTCAGATGGCGTTTGGAGAGCAGCTTGCTTTGGTGCCTGCTCTTTACTCCTACCTGTGTACCGAACTGCAGGCTGCTGCTTTTCTGGTTCGGCTTAGGCTTCCCATGAATAGGGTATTTTCAGCCCATATCTTTTATTCATGGTATGTATACCACTGTCCTGGCTTTCATCGGCTGGGTGCTGCACAGGATGATGATCCTCTGATGATTCGACTGGCTAAGGGCAAAGCCGTGTCCGAATCACTTTTGTTTGCCCGCATGAGGATCCGACGGTTCAGGGACGTCGAGATGGGGCAATCTTCAGTAAAGCTTTCTCCGGAGTTGCGGAAGAAGGCTTTTGATTTTGGTGCCTCCCGAGACTCTACCAGGGCGGGGTCGGGAAGGCATTATTCCTTGACAAATGCAGAGAGAGAGTGGCTTTTCAGCATACGTGTCGGCACGATGGTGTACCGTAGACATCTTTTCGTCGATATCCAGCCGTATGTACCCTCTCGCTTTGCTTTGCAGCTTGGCTTTTCTCAAGGCGTTGTTGGAGCGCCTTCAAGTATGGTGAAGCGCTTTGGAGGCTTACAGGACGGGAGAAATGCATGGGCTTTTTATAGTGCTGAAGACACTACAGCCATGATTTCTTATCCTGTGTTACTGACTTCCCGGACTGCCGGCTTTGCGAAGTGGTTTGCGGAGAGCTTCTCGGCATATCGGGGACTTTCCAGGAAGGAGCTTGATGTGAAGCTGGTATCTGGAAAGGGCCTTGGAAAGTCGGATGGCATCCGGCGAGAGGAAGTTTGGGCCTTCCTTTCTGGAGAGAAGCACAAGATAGGCTTTCTCGGTGACCAGGGCGTCATCGGTTCTGAAGCTGTTCGAGAAATACCTGACGAGGCTTTGGAGCAGCTAGAACAGGAGGAAGCCGAACTTGGCGCTTGGATGCAAGCGGCGCAGAGGCAAGCTTCCGTGGAGTCTACTGGCAAGAGCAGACCATCCAGTGATGAGTTAAGTGGGAAACCTGACTCTGACAGCGGGGTAGGTTCTTCTAAGAAGCGAGCCCGCAGAGGTAAGAGGAGGAGGAGTCATCATAGCAGCAAGGAGCAGCATGAGGACTCTCCTAACTTGGAAGTTCCTCTTACTATCAATGAGGATGTGCCAGTGGATGCTGACGAGCCTCCAGAGAAGAGAAGCCGAGAAGAAGAGACCGTCGGTGAAGGTATGATTCTTCCTTTTTCTCTTTCCATTTCTTTTCATGGGATTTTTCCATGTTATGATTTGCTTCTTGTTTCTGCTTTTCTTCTTTTCTTTTTTTTTTAGCAGAGGAAGACTTGGTGATGCCTGAGGTTCCAACCGATGAGGTGGTGATGGATCCTGTTGAGGCACCTGAAGAAGAACCGAGGGACTCTGGAGTAAATCCAGAATCTCCAATTGGTATGACTTCTTTTGATCCCTTTTTTTTTGTTTGTGACTCGGCTTGCTAACACATTTTTTTGTTGCCAGCTGACTTGCCACAGGGTTCTGATGACTTTGAACCATCGATGGACGCAAATGTTGATGATGCTTTCGATGAGTTCATGGAGGAGGAAAGTGTCCCGCCAGTCGTCGAAGAAGGTATTTTGCAGTTATAACTCTGATAATGATTTTCAAACAGGGTCATATTCATACCTTTTTGTGTTTCCTTTGCAGGTTTTGAAGTGGCAGAGGAGGATCCGTCGCTTCCAGAGCAAGAGATGCCAGAGGTTGATCCAGAGGTAGAGATTCCTGGGACCAGTTCTGACAATATTGAGGAGATTCCTCGCGCTGAGATTCCTTCCCGAGCAGGAGCAGCTTCAGCTGGAAAGAGTTCTTTTGTTACTCTTTCAACAGATGATGACATGAGTAGCCGACCAACGGAGTTGGGCGAATCCTCAGCTGGGCCATCTCTTCTTTTTGCGAAGAAGGTGGTGTTGCGAGTCGTGAGCTCTTGGATTGAGACCCTCTTTTCTGGGCACTTGGAAGTCGGATTTGGCATGATCCAGCATGTGCAGGAGATTCTCAGTGATGCTGAAGAGGCTGGTCTGGATGTCACAGGTGCCAGGGCGATCGTTGATAGGATCATTGCACTGGGTGACAAGTGGTTTGAGACCGTGAGTTTGGCTGATGACCAGTTCTTCAAGGAGATGTTCCTGGATCCTGCTGATAAGGCTAAGTCTGACCTGGATGAGGCTACAGAAAGCAGGAAGGTGGCAGTCCGAAAGAGGAATAGAGAAGAGCTAACCATCATCGAGCTGACACATGACCTTAACATCCTTGATAGGGAGGTCGATGAGGCCAGGAAACGTCTTGAGCATCTGCAGACACAAGTCGCTGCCAAGTGGACTGCCATAATAGAAGCTCGCGACAGGGAGAGTGCCCTGATTCACCAGGTTGCAAAGGCCGAACTGGTTCTCAAAAGGAAGTCTGATGAGGATGAACAATGGCAAGCTGCTCGAGGTAAGCTTCCTGGTGTGAGAGAAGGGGTACAGCCCACTCCAGCATCTCATGGCAAGTTCCTGAAGAAGCGTGCCTTGGAATCTTTGACGGCTGAGGCTAAAAGCCTGCTTGGGGAGCTGAACTCTTGGCTGGAGACCATTTTTGATTGAGCTCCTGTATACAGAAACCATCCTTCTCTTTTTTTTTTGGTACCACTTGTATTTTTTTTTTTGGTACTTATTGTTTTGTAGTGCTTGTGAACACTTTTTTTTTTGTTATCCCTACGCTCACTTTAATCTTTTTGTGATAAAAGTAATTGCTAAATGGGATGCTCTCTTTTTTTTGTTATCCCTACGCTCACTTGAATCTTTTTTGTGATAAAAGTAATTGCTAAATGGGATTTGATCAAAAGGTTGTCATTTTGTGAAAATCTTTTGTCAAATCATTGTTTTGGCATGAAAGCCAGGTTTTTTGTTTGTGGCATGGAAGCCAATTTTGGCATGAGAGCCAGCTTTTCTTGTGGCATTGATAGCCGAGTTTTTTTTATGTGTGGCATCTATAGCCAATTTTGGTGGCATTAATAGCCGGTTTGTTTTGTGGCATCTATAGCCTGTTTTTGGTGGCATTGATAGCCATTTTTTTTTGAAATCCAAATTTTTTGTTTGTGTGGCATTGATAGCCGGTTTTGTTTTGGTGGCATTGATAGCCGGTTTGTGGCATTTATAGCCGGTTTGTGGCATTTATAGCCTGTTTTGATGGCATTTATAGCCGGTTTGGTTTTCAAAAAAATGCAAGTATCGACTAAAAGTCGCCTCCCTGCTGAATGTTCTTGCAAGTATCGATGGAATGTCGCATCCTTGCTCATTCGGTTGCGAGTATCGATGGAATGTCGCATCCTCGCGGATTTGGGTGCAAGTATCGATGGAATGTCGCATCCTTGCTTTTCAAAAATTTTGGTTTTGCGGGTACTGACTTGATGTCGTTTCCCCATGATTTTTGAAATTTGTGGTTTTCTCGAACCTATGGATACCAACTGAAATGTTGCGTGTCCACAATTTTTTAGGTTTTTTTTTTTTTTTTTTTTCGAACCTTTGAAATTTGGGTTGTGGATATCAACTGAAATGTTGCGTTTCCACGGTTTTGGATTTTGCAAGTATCGACGAAATGTCGCTTCCCTGCGATTTTGAAAGTGTCGAACGTGGTTCGTTTGCTTCCGATTTGTGTGAGTATCGACTAAGCGTCGCTTCCTCGCGGTTTTTGAAAAACCATTTTTTTTTTTTTTTTTTTAAAGACACGAGGGTCATAAGTTTTGACCTAAAACCATTTTGGCGGTAAAAGGCAGGGTGGATTAGGGTGGAAATCCCTGAATCCGGATTTTGTTTCAAACCATGAATTTTGGGTTCAAGGGTTGAAAATTTTGGTCAAGTTAGGGAAAGGTTCCTAAACTTGGATTTTTGTTGAACAATGAAACGATGAAAGTAAGCATTGTTTTAGATTTCTAGAAATTTCAACATTTGATATGAAAATTCTAAAAAGGGTGGGTTTAGCGAGCGTGTACCTGGAAACCGGTTTTGGCCGTACAGGCATTGCTCTTACCCAGTTGGGTAAGTCTTCAAGGGTAGTACCGCTTTAAGAACTTGCCATTGATGGGCAGCATACATCTGTCACCTTCCATGTTTAGGAGTGCGTATGCGCCGTTGGAGAAAACTTTGTCGATGACGTAGGGTCCCTCCCATTTCGGCTCAAATTTGCCTTTGGACTTGTGAGCGAAGACCATTGGTCTTTTTACCGCAAGAACCAAGTCATTCTTTTTGTAGGCGCGTTGCCTGACCTTTTTATCGAAAGATCCTGCCATACGTGCTTGGTAAAGTTCAATGCTTTGTTGAGCTTCGAGCCGTCTCTCATCGAGATTGTCCAGCTCATGGAGTCGCAATTTGACATTGCTTTCTTGAGTCATGTCATTTTGCAAGGATACCCTCAAGGAAGGAATTTGTACTTCCAAGGGCACGACAGCTTCGCATCCATAGACTAAGGAGAATGGTGTGCTATGGGTTGGTCCTCGAACGGTGGTTCGATAGGCCCACAAAGCTTCAGACATTTTGTCGCTCCAGTTTCTTTTGTGATTAGAGACCATTTTTTTGAGGATTTTGCAGAGTGTCTTGTTGAAAGCTTCTGCTAACCCGTTTGCTGCCGGATTGTATGGAGTCGAAGGACAGCTTTGAATTTTGTATTTGTCGCAGAACCATGTAGAATCGATGATCCCGGAACTGTGGTCCGTTATCATGGACGAATCTTTTGGGTATGCCGAAACGACAAATGATGTTGGTGCGCAGGAACTGAAGGACTGATGAGGTCTTCATTTCGTTAAACGCAAATGCTTCTGACCACTTGGAGAAGTAATCCGTAGTGGCGAAGATGAAGCGATGACCTTTGCTTGAAGGGGGAGAAATAGGACCTATGATGTCCATACCCCAAGCTTCGAAAGGCCATGAGATCGCTGTAGGATGTAGCCATTCTGGAGGCATGTGAATGTAATCTCCATGAACTTGGCATTGTTGGCAGCGCTTAGCAAATTGCATTGCGTCAGCTACCATGGTAGGCCAGTAATATCCTAACCTTTTTATCTGATCATAGAGCTTAGGTCCAGCCTGATGAGCTCCACAAAGACCAGCATGAACTTCTTTGAGTGTTTCTTCAGCCTCTTGTTGTGATAAGCAGCGTAGAAGTACTCCGTTGAAGGATTTCCTGTAAAGGATTTTTGAAGGAATATCCAAATGGAAGCTTGGGGTTCGCCTTTGGATGCTTACCCGTTCTTTTGGATCTTCAGGTAGGATTCCGAACATAATGTAATCAATGAACGGATCCCTCCAGTCGCCAATTGAAGTTTGCAGGATTGAAATCCGACTTCCGACCACTTGGTGGCATTCAGCAACTGCTTGGTGTGTGTTAAGAGGAGGAAGGATTCTTCTTTCGCACACTGTGACTTGCATGTTTTCCCCTTCCTGGATTGCCATGGATGCGGCAAGTCCGGCTAGGGCATCTGCACGTATGTTTTCACCTCTACGAATGTGGGTGATGTGACAGATGTCAAACTTTTGCAGAAGTGATTATGCCTTGTTGTAGTAGGGCAGCAAATCTGGCTTTCTGACTTCAAATTTCTGATTCATCTGGTTGACGATCAGTTGAGAGTCTCCAAAGACTTCCAGCATGGTGATACCGGATTCGATGGCGAGTTCCAATCCTAAGATCAGAGCTTGATATTCAGCTGCATTGTTTGTGCATGGTTCCAGTAGCGAGAAAGCGTGTGGAATCATGTATTTGTCGGGGCTAACAAAGAGGATGCCAACTCCCGAGATCAGCTGTCTTTTTTCATTTGTCCTGGTTGCACCGTCAAAGTACATGTCCCAGGAGGCACCTTGTGAGAAAGTCTCCACATTGTAGACTGGTTCGTCTGGGAGATCATCTCTGAGTGGAGAATCTTTAGGCAATGGATGCTCTGCGAGGAAGTCCGCTAGAGCTTGCCCTTTGATTGCTTTTTGTGGTACATACCTAATATCAAATTGTGACAGAAGGATGGACCATTTTGCCAGTCGAGCATTGAGAGAACTTGCCTTTGTGACAAGGACCTTCAAGAGGTTGACCCTCGAGACCAGGTAGACTGTGTTGGAAAGCAAGTAGTGACGCAGCTTTTGCACGGCGAACATCACTGCAAGACATTCTTTTTCGACTGGAGAGTAGCGATGCTCTGCACCTACTAGCATGCGGCTGAGGTAATATAGAGCAGCTTCTTTTCTTTGATCATTTTCTTGCGCAAGCAGAGCTCCCAGAGAGTGATCAAGGGCTCTTGTGTACAAGATGAATGGTTTTCCAGTGGTAGGAGCAGCTAACACTGGAGGTTTTTGTCAGGTATGACTTGATGTCTTGGAAAGCAGCTTCACAGTCAGCATCCCAGACAAAGTTTACACCTTTTTTCATTAACCGGGAGAATGGACGGCATTTCCCCGAAAGATTGGAGATAAACCGTCTGATGTAGGCCAATCTCCCTTGAAGCCCTTTGAGTTCTCTCAAGGTTCTTGGAGAGGGCATTTCTAGAATGGCTTTGACTTTTATGGGGTCAAGCTCTATTCCAGCTTTCCGAACTAAGAATCCGAGGAACTTACCCGACGAGACGCCGAAGAAGCATTTCAATGGATTCATTCGCAGTTTGTGTTTGCGAAGCCGGAGGAAGACTTCTCGAAGGTTTTCGAGATGATCTTCTTTTCTTTTGCTTTTGACGGCGAGGTCATCAACGTAACATTCAACCGTCTTGTGCTGCATATCTTGGAATATTTTCATCATAGCCCTCTGATATGTGGCACCAGCATTCTTCAAACCGAATGGCATGACAGTGTAGCAATACACGCCAAATGGGGTTCGAAAGGATGTATGTTTTTCATCCTCAGGATGCATCTTTATCTGATTGTAGCCAGAGAAACCATCCATGAATGTCATTCGCTCGAATCCACAGGTATTATCAATCATTACCTCTGGTATGGGGAGCGGAAATTCATCTTTTGGGCATGCGCCATTCAGGTCTCTATAATCAATACAGACCCTGATCTGCCCATTTTTCTTTGTCACGGGGACAATGTTGGCCAACCATTCAGGATGTTGTTCCTCACGGATGAAGCCGACGCTTTTGAGTTTTTGAACTTCTTGTTCAATTTTATCCATCACATCTGGACGGAATCTTCTTTGGCCTTGCTTGACAGGCTTGATGTCTTCTTGAAGATTGAGTTTGTGAACTGCTATTTTGGGGTCTAAGCCTGGCATTTCAGCATAAGACCATGCAAAGCAATCAACGAACTCACGAAGAAAAGCGATATACTCGGGTAACTCATCATCCTTTATATTCTTGCTTATGAATACAGGACGTGGGTTATCTGGTGTTCCCAAGTCTATCTTTTGAACATGATCTTCTGTTGGAAGGTTCGAAGGTGGTTCCTCCACAATATTTTCGGAGGCTTCCAGCTCAACGAAACCTTCTGGGGTTTCAAGGGCATTTCCAGACCAAGGTTTTGTTCCTTTCCACGGGTCTTCTTGATCGGTAATTTTCCCAAGGCTTGCTATGAGATGATCCCAATCGCCTGTTGAAACCGAGTTGAAGTAGGCTACTTCTTTTGGAGATGAGGGTTCTTCTGAGTCAGAAGTCCACACGTCTGTTCCATCGGACAACTCCTCTTCATTTTCGGAGAAATCGTAGCCAATTGGATGAGCTTCCTGGATCTTTGTCAGGTGACTCATCAAAGAGATATCCAGGGAGATCGATGTCTTCATGGACTTGAGATGTTGAGGCTTGGTCAGTATATTGACTTTTAAGCCTTTGTGTCAACTGTCTCAAGGGAGTGTCAGGATCATACCCTAACCCGTGTGAAGACTTTTCTATATAGCCGTAGAGTCTCCAATCTTCCAGCTGGCTTTTGGTCAAGACGGGCCCCAATGGTGTGAGAATACCGCGTCCTTCTCCCAAACCGACTGGGTTTTGAGCGTCATAGCCCATTTTCTTCATAATAGCTTGTGCCACAGAACTGTATAAGGATAGTTGAGGCGTACCTTTATTTTGGAAAGGTTCAAGCATGGAGTTTGATGAAGAAGTATCCGATCTATGGAAGAAGATCGGCTTTTCCTTTGTTGAAGTTGCTGGAACAACGAAGGAAGCTGACGTAGGATCTTCTATGTCAGAAGTTGTCTCCATTGGAGTAAGAGCAGGCTGAACTTGCTGAGTGTCAGCTTGGCTTGACGATGTGTCGTCTTCTGGCTCTGAATCCGAGTCCGTGTCTTGCATGATAGACACGAAAGAGACAACAAATTTGCCCCCAGGCTTTTGTTTTGCCTTCTTCACTTTAGTTGTGATGACCAAAGGCTTTGAAGATTTGAGGGAGATGATGAAGGGAGTTTGCATGCTCTCTTCAGATTTACCGGATGGTTTGTTTTCTTCCGGTGATTGTTGAGGAGCTTTGCCTTTATCTTTCTGGAGATTTTCGGCAAAGGATGCTGTATGCTTCTCCTCTTCTTCTTTTTCACCTTCATACATCTGTGAGTCTGCGAAGTGGATTTCTTTACCTTTGAAGGGTTTTCTGTCCGCAAAGACTCGATGTATCATGCCGTCGTCGCCAACAAACTTGATGCATTGATGTAGAGTTGAAGGGACAACACCATTCTCATGGATCCAAGGGCGTCCGAGAAGGATGTTGTAGCATGAAGGGGTCTTTATTGCATACACTGTGACCTCAGAGATAAGATCACCGATCTGCAATTTGAACCTGATTTTGCCGATAGGCCTTTGAGTATTCCCATCGTATCCAAAGATAGATACAGATGTGTGGCTCAGTTTGCTGGGTGGGATGCCCAACTCTTCAAGAGCCGATGTGGAGATGAGGTTGAGTGCAGAACCTGGGTCGATCTGAACTCTATGCATAGGCATTTCCTTGATATACCCTGTGAAGTACAGGGGTCGGTTATGCCTGGTTTCGCCAAGTAGGAGGTCATCCTTTGTGAAGGCGATGGTTGCACTGGCTGCTTTTTTAACCGAGAGGCATTCAATGCATGATCCCTCAGTTTTCTTCTTTTCTCCCTTTGAGGAGGCTTCTGAGTTTTTGACCCGGTAATCCATTTCAATTTGGAGGACTTGCGGGGCATGTTTGTCGACATCCTCATTCAGTTTTTGTAATTCTGAGATGAGATTATCACGAGTGTGCGGAGACATTCGCAACAAATCTAGGATGTGCAGACGTGCAGGTATGTGCTTGAAGTGTTCAATCAAGTCATACTTGAAAGCCTCCTTAGGGCCTGCATGTTCATCATTGTTGCCACTAGGGGCGCTTACAACATCTTTTCCCGAAGGATTTACATATGTAAAGGAAGATTGGTTGTAATTTTTGTGGTAGTCCCGGCCAGAGCGGGTGCCTCTACCAACTTCGAGAGCTTCTTGAGAAGGGTCTTCGTTTGGAAGATTGTCTTCAGGATCAAGAGGCTGTCGTTTTTCATTTGCTGAGGATGCATCAGCAGCAGAGTTACCATCCTCAGTGATTGTGTTGCATGGAGCATTTTCCGGGAACAAGTCCTGAACAGCATCCAGCAATCTTTCTTCTTCGTTGACTAATTCATCGTCCCAAGCATCAATGGCTGGGAATTCTTCAGTCAGGAAGGGTGTGAACTTTGAAGTCACAGTCTCAGGAGAAGAAACCTGAGAGGGTGTCATCTCAGTGAAAGTCACGTGAGACGAGGTGGCTCCAGAAGATACATTGCTAGGCGTCGCCGGAGTGTAAGTGCTCTCATCAGACGATGCTTCGGAAGAGCTATAATCCCGAATTATCACATTACAGGAAGCTCTGACGGGAGACGTTGCCTGATCGGAGTCAGACTCATCCTCGGATGTGAGAGGATCGTCTATCCAGCAATTTTCTCCATTTTCAGGAGTTAAGGGAGGATGTACCTGGTGGTCTTCAGGGACTTCAGGCTCTGGATTGCGAGGAGGCTCGTTGACGCGTTCTTGCTCTTGTTCTAGAGCGAGTCGCTGCAAGATCCTTGCATATTCTTCAAGATCAGGCATGGGAGCCGGATCTTCTTCTTCATCATCTCTTTGTGGCTCAACATTGTTGATTTCCACTGGAGTGATGAGAGGTGCTGGGTCAGCAGCATTTTCTTGTACAGCCTCTTGGTCTTCTTCATCATCAGACCAGGATCCTTGTGGCTGTAGGGGGTTATACCAGATTACTGGCATAAGATGAGACTCAGGAACCCATTCTTCATCGGAGAGATATTCTCCTGTTTCAAGGGACTCCTCCCACTCATCTGTGTAGTTGGATTCAAATCCATCATCGGTGTCGCTGGACTCGTATCCATCAATGGAGAATCCAACTACCGAATTGCAAGAGTATGATGTCTCCTGCATGGCTTCTCTGAATTGAGGTGGCATGAAATCACTGAGAGTGAATTTCCTTACCCCCTTTGAAGTCTCTGGAAGGGATGTTTTTGTTACCTCCAGTGAAGCGGTAGAGGAAGCCTCTGCCTTTTCTTTGACCTCTAGTTTTTTGCTGGGTCTTCTCTTGCCGTTTGAGCTTGAGGAGATGTTTCCTAGCCTGCCTTCGCTGTTGAGCTGTAGGCTTTATTTTCACGACCTCCCAATTTTCATCTTCCAGGAGATCGGGATGTACCCATATCGGTTGTCCGTCTGGTGTCGGGTAAGGAACCAGTTCCTCGGACGCTTCGATTGAGTTTATCACCTTGAAGGAAGTAGTAATCTTCTTCTTCGGTGATCTTGATGTTTGTCCACATGTCACCATGTTGACGGAGGCAGACCCATAGTTTTTGTCAAAGGTGATGACTCCGTTTTTCCACATCTCATTTATTTTCTCTCTCACAACGAAGCATTGATTGAGAGGATGCGAGATCATCTGGTGGTATGGACAGTACCGAGGATCGTTGGTTTTGCCAACATCACCCGGTCTTTTTGGTTCAGGCAAGGTGAGCTTGCCGTTTGCCACAAGAGCCCCGAAGATTTCATCAACATCTTCATCAAACGGGTATTTCTTCTCTACTCGTTCTTTGAAGGCATCAGAGAGTTCAGGTCTCTTACCAGCAGCTTTGTTTTCAGCTTTCTTTGGTGGCTGAGGAGCTGGCTTGGTCTGCACATTGAGGACCTCTTTCTTCTTTGGTTTAGAGGTTGCAATGGCGGTTGGCTCTTTCTTTGATGATTTCTGACTGTTGAGGTCTTTAATCACCGTTTCAGCTTCCATGGAAGCTTCTAGGAGTTCTCCCAGGTTTTTTGATTTGTTGCCGATGATCATGGAGCGGATTCTGGCTCTCATGTTGTTTCGGCAGATGTCGACTAGCGACGCTTGTGGCAATACATCAGAGCATTTGTATGCCATTGCTTTCCACTTGTGAATGAAGTCATATGTTGATTCATTCTCCCCCTGTTTTAGGCTGCACAGCTGAGCCATAGTAGCGGGGTGATCCTCACCTTTGAAGTGAGTGAGGAAGCGTGTCTCTAGCATGGCCCAGTTTTGGATTGAGTCTTCCGGCAGAGTGGAGTACCAATCGAAGGCCGTACCTTTTAGGGTACTTGCAAAGAGGCGGATCTTGAGTGCATCTTGATCCGCGATAGCTCCCGTCAGGATCTTGAAGTGGATGACGTGCTGTCTGGCTGATCCTTTCCCCGTATATGTTTGGAGAGTAGGATGCTTGAATTTGGTGGGGAACGGGACCGAGTCCATCCATAAGGGATATGGTGGCTTGATCCCATGCTCTTTGAGTATATCCTCTTCTTTTGCTTTGGCGAGGATACCGTCTACGTCCTTTTTGGTAAGGGCGCGTGACTCATTTTCTTCTCTATTTACCTCGTCGTCTTGATGATTCGGAGGAGGTTCATTGTTCGCCTGATTTTGGAAGGCGAGGAGAAGGTTTTCCATCAGAGTTTCAATCCTCTGCTGGCCCTGTTCCAACTGCTGGATGCGGGTGATCGCATCTTCTGGAGGTGGATTGCGGGGTGGTGGCTCAGAATTTGTAGCCAAGACATTCATCCTTCGTGATTCGAACGAAGAAACTGTCCTGGTGACTGAGCTGGGGCTCATTCTTTTTGAAGAGGAGCTTGAGGAAGGATCACTCTGCTGTCCTTTGCTTGAAGGAGCAGGGGATTCTTCTGAATGTCTTCTTGTCCTTGAGACGCTGCGGGTCATTGGACGTCGGACATGGATTTTTGTTGCTGATTTTTGGCGTCTTCTGGTTTTTCCAACCATATGGACGGCAGCAACTTGGTTGGGCCTTTCTTTTTCGACCCATTTGGGAGAGACTTGAAGTGTGGGAAGCTGGGTCCTTTGCTTCTGTAGTCTCTTTTGTCGGTACGACGCGCGGCGGCGTATACGACGAGCAATTTGAGCTTCGGTCAGCTCTAACTGGGCTCTGACGATGAAGGATGTGCTCCCTCGGGCGCAGCAGCCGAGTCTGTCTTCTTTGTAGCTGGGCAAGGACAGGATGCGAACCCTATCCTTCGCCAGTTGCAGCGAAGCTTTGAATTTGTGAAGTTCGGCCCCTGTAGATATGAAGGGTCGAACTGCAGATTTGTAGGCCTTAGCAGATGCTTGTGGAGGCCTTGTGATGCATGACTTGATTTTGGGCTTGTAGGAACAAGCCGGCTCATGCTGGGATGACTTGGAAGTCAGGTTGGAGATGGGTCTCTCCTCTTTCATGTAAGCAAGAGGATAGAACTGGTTCTCCTTGAGTGGGGCCAGGAATGCTGGCTTAGTGGATGTCTGGGACCTTCTTTGTTTTGGTGAAGGTCTTGGGGACCAAGTCTTGGGGTAGACCTGGTTGTTTGCAGGTTGAGGCTTCGTGGGGCTGCCACGGGCTTCAGGTCTTCTGGTGCTCGCCTTTGGTGTCACGGTAGTGACACGTTGAGAGGCGAGTTTCTGCTTCTTGGAGGGAGCAGCTTGTTCCTCAGGAAGTGGGAATGGTCCCAGCGTCCCGAAGACGATAGTCCGGGGAGTCGAGGTCGACCCGGAGTTCACAGAGTTGCCGAGGGAGTTGACGCTTCGGCAGCTGATGGGGCGCTTGTAGGTGCGCGTGGTTTGCTTCTGTTGAAGCATGAGTTGGTGCTTGCTTTCGTCGAAAGTAATGGTTAGTGAAGCTGCCATTGTTAGTTTTTTCGAAAATTTCTGAAACAAGACCACATCCATTAGTAATCACAAGAATATAATGATCATAAATGGGAAGTTCTATGGTTTCGTCTTTTCAAATTGCTCGAGGTAGATGACCCAAGCAATATGAGGAAGACAAAATGCCATAGAAGGTACAATTGTTCTGATCGCAGGTATGGTAAGCCCAGAATGGGCATCCCAGTGACTGCTAGAAGCAATTGTGAACTTAAATTCGACTTATCGAGAAGCAGAGCTTGCTCGAGGTAAGAAGAATATAAAGTTGGAGTTACAAATGTGCCGGTCGCAATACAGTAGACCCTGAAAGGGCGTACTAGTACCGCTAGACACAAATGTTTTGAGACCGCATCTATGAGATGAGATTCTCTGTTTTGAAAGGTCAAGATTGGATTCATCAAAGAGAGCAGATGGTATTCCAATCTGAACACGGTCTCGGCGATTTCCGCGAGCGCCAGTGCTCAGAAAGAAATGAACCATGATTTCTCGGATCTGAATCTAAAAATGACGAGTTTTTTTTTTTTTGAAAAGCCAATATCGGGTTTATCAAAGAGAGCAAAAGGCACTCCAATCTGAACACGGTCTCGGCGATTTCCGCGAGCGCCAGTGCCCAGAAAGGAGAAGACCAAGATTTCTCCAATCTAAACCCAAAATGACGGAAGTTTTTTTTTTTTTTTTTTTGAAGATTTTTGAAGATTTTTTTTTTTTTTTTTAAAAAATCTTTTTTTTTATTTTTATTTTTTTATTTATTTTTTATTATTTTTTTTTAAGATTTTTTTTTTAAAATTTTTTTTTTATTTTTTATTTTTTATTTTAAAATTTTTATTTTAAAAATTTTATTTTTAAAAAAAAATTTATTTAAAAGACGAGAGAGTACACATAGGCCTCCTAACCCGGTCTTATGAAACCTTGATTGATAGAATTGCCCCCAGGTAAGGGTAGGATTACTTAATGAACCCGTTTGGAGGACCCTTGCCTAGAACAGTCAAGCTGTCTCCACACTCTGGACAAGGCTTTTCTTTGAATCAACCATGATCAAAGAACGCAGTTGGTTTAACCTTAGTGGTCTATGTCTTTTTTTTTTTATATATTTTTTTTATTTTTTATTTATTTTTATGAATTCATCGAAGAGAAACATGGCCCAAACCTAGTCGAACAGGCTCAACATTTCTGCAAGCGCGAGTGAACGATAGGAACAGATCAAGGTTCTCCATTTTGAATCAAATAAGAGAATCTAAAAAATTTTTTTTTTTAGTATATATATTTTTTTTATTTTTATGAAACTCATCGAAGAGAAACCGGCCCAAAACCTTAGTCGAACAGGCTCACATTTCTGCAAGCGCGATGAACGATAGGAAACGGATCAAGGTTCTCAATTTGAATCCAAATTAAGAAATCTAAAATTTTTTTATTTATATATTTTTTTTTTGATGACTTCATCTAAGAGAAAACATGGCCCAAAACCTTAGTCGAACTCGGTCCTCGGCGATTTCCGCGAGCGCCAGTGCCCAGAAGAGAACGGATCAAAGTTTCTCAATTTTGAATCCAAAATGAAAAATCTGATTTTTTTTTTCTTTTTTTTTTTGAAAAGAGAAAGAGTGGAAATAAATTCAAAGAATTAGAAATTTCCAAACAAAAAATCTCATCTCATTTTTTTTTTTTTTGCGGAATTCAACATAGGCCACCAATTATAAAGTAGCCAAGGAATCGAGAAAAGAAATATAAGCATAGAGCAAAATATATGATATGCAAATATTTCATTTCTAGCATCGTGTTCTCAAATAAACGAGTCCCACCGGGTGATGCCAGCTTGATGGACCGCGCTCCCGATGCCCGGGTTCCTACCGAGGTCGGCGGACGTGGGAGTCCGTTTGGTTCCGACCCTTTCGTAACCGGGGGGCAAAAGGGCGTGCATCAACATTTCTTTTTTTTTTTGTGGGTGTGCCAGATTTTCTATTTTACTTGGAATTGCAAGTGGTGATCCGGAGATCAACCTTCGCAAGTAAAAAGGAAATCAACTTCTTTCAAGTTTTCCATTGCACATATATTTAAGAAAAGAGACATTTTCTTGATTTGCCGTGAAAGGCGATTTTTTTTGGCATTTATAGCCGATTTTGGCGTTTATAGCCGATTTTTGGCGTTTATAGCCAACTTTGGCGTTTATAGCCGATTTTGGCGTTTATAGCCGATTTACAATCCTTATCAACAATGAAAGACAAGAATTGTGATTTTTGTCTCTTTTAAAAAAATACAAACTACAATGAAAAGCAAGAAAAGGAGGATCTAACTTCTCAGGAGATTGTGGGGGACTCGTTTAGATTGACGGTCGCAAGCCATATGTGGGCTTCGCCATCATCCATGCAGATGAGAACAGAGGATGCTATTGATTCGCTTGGCTTGGCTATAACCTCAGGTTTTTAGAAGACAAAGACCAAAGGAAGGTCCTATGTCCAATAAAAAACCGAGTAGACGGGCTGAAAAGCCATATCTAAGCCATTGGAGGCAGGAGGAGAAGGCAAGGACCTTGGGGGGGGGGGGTACCCCCCAAGGGACTTTTGTCACCTTGTTGCGGTGGCCGGTGTAGAACTTCCGCAGAGTTTTCTCTCTTTTTCCTTTCTCTGGATTTCTGTCTGTGTGCTTGTGCTTTTTTTCTCTGATTTTTCTGATGTCCTTTCTTCTTGGAGAGCCCTCCTATTTATAGGCTTTTAGGTAGCCTTTTAGGTGGGTTTATGGGCTTTTAATGTCATTAAGCCGCATAATGGGAGGAGTTACAAAATTGAATTGTTTATTTTGTAACTCCTTTTTCTTGGCTTCTGATTGGCCGGAGGAGATTGAGGGCATTTAATCGCCTTTAATCGCCATGATGGGAGGAGTTTCATGGGTTAAATGCCATGAATCTCTTGACTTGTAACTCCCGAATGCTTGCTTCTGATTGGGCCGTCCAAAGAAATGGATTAATGACTGTAATAAAGCTAGTCAATTAATCGCATTAAGTGGTCGCCGAGCAGCTGAAGAGTCGCGGGCCGTGCCACGTCTTTTGGAATTCTTCTGTCGATGATCATCGATGGATCTTCATGTAGATCGACATCAGATGACCATGTAATTTCAGGTGTTTGTTGCCAACAGCAGGTCGGTGCCATCTGTCTTGTCGATTTCTCGATCGGTCGGGTGGAAAGCACACTTTTTTTGGTTGACCGGGTGGCGATCAATACTGTCTTCGATACTCTTGATGTTTTACCCGTGTTTTGGACGGATATCAGAGGACTTGGTGTCTCAAAAGCATGAATTTTGGAAAGTACCAGAGGCTGGGCTCCTCGAATCGCGAAAAAACGGCGAAAACCGGGGTTTCCGGGGCTTTCCCGGCGACCCCGGGGTCCATGGTCGCCGGCGACCCTGCCAGGGTCGCAGGGGTCTGCGACCCTGGGGGGGTTTTCCCCCTTTCTGGTCCCGTTTTGCGTCCGTTTTTGCTCTTTTTTGATTCTTTTTTCTTCTGTACTTTCTTGACATTTTGATCATTTATTGGCCTGATTTCTTTGTAGGAAACCTGATGAGAATCCTTGCATTTTATTTTGCAAAGTTTCCAATTTCCTGAGAAAGCCGAAGACTTTGTCGCGCAGAGCTGCCGATTTTCTGTCAAAAGCTGAAACTGGGTCAAACGATGTCGGAATGACCTGAAATTTGGTGTGAAGCCTGCTGAGCAATAAATAAGACCAACCATAGGCTTTTGTTTGAGTTTTGAAGCCGTTTGGGGTCCTATCACCTGTAGACTTGCTTTTTGTCGCGATGAAGATGTCGCGGTTTGATGTGCGGTCAACCGATGTCCGATTGACTTGAAATTTGACAGGGAACCTATTGGAGTCATTTTAAGATGATCCATAGGTTCTGTCTTGGAAACCATGGTCCCGGAGAGCTTTACCGCCGAGAGGCTTGATTTGGCTGTTGGAGAAGCGAAGTTAGGCCAAATGATCTTGAAATGGCTTGAAACTTCTTGTGTACTCCTCTTTTGGCTGTCTGGATGAATCTTGCAGTTTTTGTTTGATTCTGACAAGATTTGATTTTTGGAAGCAGCATTGCCTATTTATGGCAAGTTGCGACTTCATGTAGCTCTTTGGATCTTGGAAAGGCAAAGTGACATTTTTGGTGTCAACAGCCGCCGATTCAGACCTTGATCTGGCCAGTTCCGACTCCAGCTCGGCGGTCCTCTTGTTCTTCGCCCAGACCTCGCCTTTCAGCTGATTAGCTTTCGACGTGAGTTCGGCAACATCAGCCAGAGCCGACGCCAACCGAGCGGTCTCTTCAGCGCTAGCCTTCTTCAGCCCTTCCATTCCCTTCCTCAGCTCTTCTAGCTCCTTCCTCAGCCTTTCCCTCTCAGACTCCAGCTGAGTGATCCTCGCGGCGTTCCTGTCACTCCTCCCCACCACGGTCAGGAGCCTTTGCACGTTCTGCAAAGGGAAAAAGTAAATCAAACAGGAGCAGTCGAGCTAAACCACTTGAAGAAGAGCGCTGAAAACACTTACCAAAAGATTAGCCTGGATCACCGAGACCATCAGGCTTTCGTTATCAAACTTCTCGTGCATTTCCATGTCTCGCGGCAGAGCGCAGGCTTTGGCGAGAGCTCCTATGACGTCGGCGTTCCCCATCAGCCGGTCCTCGACGTTCAAAGGCTTACCGGGTTGCGTCTCCATCCTCGGTCTCCATGCCGCTGGGGCAGTTCGAGGTCCGGAAGCCGATCCGGACCCTTGCCCTACCGAGATGGTGAGCTCGCGGGCCGCCCCGCTAGTCGACCTGCTGGCCGGCGCATTCTTCTCAGCTGGAGCCTTGACTCCGGGGGCCCGCATAGGAGTTTTACCCTTCGGAGGCTGTTCAGCCCCCGAGTCCTTCTCCCCCGCCTTGGACTTCTTCCTGGGCGGGGACCCCTCCCTCGGGCGATCCGGCGAGCGTCGCCGCACTCCCTCGCTCGGAGCAGGGGCAGGAGTAGAAGTGGCACCAGCACCCCCCGAGCCCGAAGCTGCGCGGGTACTGGCAGACGATGGTGTCGCAGAAGGGGTAGACCTTTGCCTGAACTTGGCCGCCAGATCCTTGACAACGGGCGCCCTTGAGCTTCCCTCCATACCCTCTTCCCGATCGGACGAATAAGCATCCACTATCTGCGTCAGGTTCGGTAACTCCGAACTAGAGGTGGACGCCTCGGCGCCAGACGCAGCTCGGCTCGCAGCAGGATCGGTCAAAAGGATCCCGGCGGGCACGGCAACGGAGACAGCAGGAGAATCAGGATGCGCCTCGTCCTCCACGGCTACTCTGGTTCTCCTATAGTGGCCACGGTACCTCGGCGTATACCCGAGCAGCTTCCAAGCCGACCTGGTCTCGTGCCCCTTGTATCTTTCGACCTTGTTGATGTCGTCGACGTTCCTCCTCCAGCCTTCACTCGCAGCTCGGCGTCGCCTCGCGCCTGCTTCTGCACAACAGACAAAGAGAGTGTCAGCTCGGCATCATCGAAATCAAGCAAAGCAAGTAAGAGAAAAGAAGCGGTGTTTACTTGGGACAGTCCCAGGGCGACGAGGGACCACCAGCCTCCTGCTTTCGCCAGCGCCGAACTCCCAGTCCCCCGACACACAGAAGAAAGTTTCCTCGGCATTCTTACTCGAATCCTCCAAGGCCAGGACGAAGCCTCTTCGCTGCGGCTTCACCCGAAGATAGTATTTTCCTTCCCCAGCCTTGCAGATATCATAGGTATCCTCGATATCATGGACACCCAGGTTGGTCCCCAAAATCTCATTCAGCTTCGCCGTGCCCATGATGACCTTATAGCCATTGGGCATCAGCTGGCACGGGGTAATAGACCAGACACTAAGGCAGGCCCTAAGCAAGGGGTGCAGAGGAAATCTGACCCCGCCCTCGATCACGGAGATCAGAGGGAACGGCATCCAGCCACAGGACCAGCGAAGCGTGGCATAATCGACGGAGTCCGCCGGCTTGAGGAGGACTCCCTCCGGAATACTGAAAGCGGCCCTAAACCTGGCTATGCCCTCATCGGTATCTAGCTCAAACCTAGGGGTGCCCATGTCTAAAAAGGGTGACAGCGAAGTTAAACCCTAGAAGTCGCGAAACCCCAAGAAAAACCAGACAGAGGCACGAAGCAACTTACAGAGACGAAGGGGCGAATCAGGAACAGATCCGGGCGCGTCCTACGGTCGTCCTCGCTAGAGAGATCTCGAACGAGCAGAGCAGAAATCGAAGGCGGAGGCAAAAGGAATCAGAAACAAGAAAGCAAGAAGATGACCCTATTTATGGAAGGGGAACCCTCGATTGAATACCTTTTCGAAAAGGCGGACTTCGCAGCCCGTGCCCGTCCCATCAATGAGACAACGCAATCAGTGAAGAGGCTACGCGTGTAGCCGTCGACTCGCTTCCCAGGACGGACAGGGCAGAGCATTTATTGCTTCAGAAAAGTTGAAGCGACACCAGGCAATGATCGCCGCATCCCCAGACAGATTTTCTAGCTTTCGACCACTAAAGGCTAGGACGCTTAAGAGGTAAAAAGCTAGGGGGCAATTGTGTGGGGAGATTTCCAGAGCTCCAGGATTACGCTAATCATAGCCATCAGATGAAACTAAGCATTCCCACGTGCCGTCCGCGTGCCACCCACGTGGCACCAGACTCACCCCGGCTACCAGGACAAGGGCTCCGGCCGAAGTCAGGCAGGTCCAGACCGCTGGCGTCGAGCTCGGCTACCCCATGTGCCCACCTCGGCTGAAAGCTCCACCTTGGCCGAAGGAACCGGGACGAAAGCCATAGCAGGAAAGAGCCTCCACTCGCGCCCCTCATCCCCCACGTCATCAGGCACGTGGAGGAATAGGGGCGCGAGCTAGTGAGACAGATGCGACATCCAGCCGTCCATAATCTTCGCCAGATCACTGACAGGGCGGCATCCAGCGGCTGAAGCCAAATCAGGGCAAGGCCCGAGGGCGGATCCGATGGTACCCCTACCGCCAAAGGCGTCCAACACGATCTGGCCCAACATGACGCACATTTAATGCGATGTGGGCTAATCCGACTGGCATTAAATGCAAAGTGGGCTGGAATGGACCACATTTTTTACCTTGTGGGCTGATCATGACTTCCCAGTCGAATCATGGGACCCACACCAAGACATCATCCAAAGATACGACCCAAGCCTCTATAAATAGAGCTTCATACCACATGCAAGGTACGCACAATTCAACCCAAAGAGCCGTTACTCTGCCTCTCTTCTTCCTCTCCTTCCATTGTTCCAGTTCATTCACTGACTTTGGCATCGGAGAGCCTTGCGCCGCCCAGGCTAGGGTCCTCTGACCGTTTGCTCTTCTCTTTCAGGCTTTCGGACGGTACCTAATCTTCATCACCTTGGATAAGTCCTCTAAGGCACCCCAGTTATTGTGGGTCATTATTTTCTGCACCTACAATAACAATGGGATTTGGATAATCAAAGTTTAAGATGGGGTGGGTTTTGATTTACCGCAACCCGTACCAAACTCGATTCGTTGCCGTCCCTAATTTAAAATCTTACTCTCATAAGAGTTGTCCCACCGTATGATTTATCCTTCAAATGGATCATAGAGTGGGAACAACTCCTTGGGATTAAAAATTGAGGAATATCCAATAAATAGAGAGGTCGTTCATTTTTAGTAGTTTAGATTTCAGTAGATATAGGTCCCACTGTGGAATTCCACTTGATGCACTAGTACTCAGTGCACTCTATCCATTCCCATGTAGTATTTTAAAACTCGGTCTTTCGCATGTCTGGTTCCCCTTGGACTCGGCTGTGTGCTATCTATGAATCTAATGAACATATGTCGTTTCTCTCTTTTTTTATTCTGAGTGATGTTCTTAACATTACATAGGAGTAGAGTAGAAGTGGATTACAGTAGAAGAGGAAGGAAACAGTTGAAGCAATAAATGAGTAACAGAGAGATGAGAGTTACTTAAGAAACGTGATGCACACGAGCCCCGACCCTCTGGCTTAGAATCAGAGAAGGATCGCCATTGAATTATTGGCACGTGCCGCCTATTGTGCCTATCATCGGCTCGAGTAAATGGTCATCTTGCATGGAGCGAACGCGGACAGAAGAACCTGAGCCTCCTTTGTTTATGTTTGGCTATGTTATAAATAAACATGGTATCATCATCTCCTTCGGCATGGGCACATGTCAACACACCAGCGTTATAACAATGGCAGATAGTACTACTAACAATGCTTGGGTGAGTTGGAAGAGGTCTATTACAAGACATCTCGAGAGACGGGACTCAAGCACCGTTACCATCTACAAAGTTCCTGAAAGACTTCGAAGGCGTGAAAGGGATGCTTATGAGCCTCGGATCATCTCCTTTGGGCCCTACCACCATGGCAAGCCAGGTCTCCAGGCCATGGAGAAGTATAAATGGAGATTTCTAGAAGTGATCCTCTCTTTTAGAACAGAAACCCCATGGGAGCGCTATATAGAGGCGATCAAGGAGGAGGAGGCAAAAATTAGAACTTGCTATACAGATGACTTTGACATTGACAGTGAAGAGTTTGTGGAAATGATGCTGATCGATGGTTGCTTCCTTGTGGGGTATCTTCTACAAATTTATTACGGCGTCCCCGATGAGCTGGAGCTGGAGCTGGACAGCATTGTTGGGATCCACGATCTTATTCGATATGATATTCTGTTGTTAGAAAACCAACTTCCTTTTTTTATTCTCATCAAGATATTTGAGCTCCTCCAATTCACACCACGCTCACGCCCATCTTCATTCATGGACCTCGCCATCAATTATCTCAATTGGTGGGTGGGTGAGGAGAAAGTCAATTTCCAACCTCCAGAATCAGTCCACCATCTGCTCCATTTATCTCATTCACATTGTCTATATACACCACAGGCCGGCGAAGGCAGCCCTGTTTCAACTCATGGGGAAGAACCAGATCCTATACATCAACCCCCCAGCGCTACTGTGCTCCACGAGGTAGACAGCATCTGTGTCACAATTTCTGAGGAAGAATCAGTTCCTATACATGGACCCCAACCCCCTTGCGCTACTGTGCTCCACGAGGTAGACAGCATCTCTGTCACAATTTCTGAGGAAGGATCAGTTCATATACATGGACCCCAACCCCCCAGCGCTACTGTGCTCCACGAGGCAGGTGTAAAATTTGAGAAAAAAGAAGTGAACGGGAGCAGCAGCTTGGATGTTACATTCGATATTACTAATGGAAAGATGATGATCCCACCTTTGGTCATTGACACTTTTAACATGTCTAGACTTCGAAACTTTGTCGCATTTGAGCAGTTCTACCCTAATTTCACTGAGGAATTCAGCAAAAGTTTCACCGCATATGTTGAATTCATGGATTTCATTGTCAACACACCTGAGGATGTAGCATTGCTCCACAAAGAAGGCATTATCTGTCACTTTTTAGGCAGCGACATGAACGCTGCTAATTTTCTCAACGATCTAAACAAAGGCGTTTTTGTTAAATCAGACCATTATTTAGCTCCTCTGTATAAAGACGTTTATATGTATCAGCAAAAAAGAACAAATAAGTGGCAGGCGATGTTGAGGCACAACTATTGCAACAGTCCATGGGCAATTCTCGGAATAGGAGTTGGAGGCATTCTCCTTCTACTTACCCTTCTCCAAACCATCTTTTCTGGAATCTCTGCTTTCTAGTCTCCACCTTGGCCTAAATCTCATTGATGAACTCGGTAATAAACATTTCTCCTTAATATAATTTCTGTTGAGATTACTAGTAATGCATTTCTTATCAGTGTCGTGTCATCTTACTTTAATTGCAAAATATCCCTTCTGTTGCAATACTTTCCTAGAAGTCGATAGGTTTCAAGTTGAAGATGATGATAAAGACTTTCACATAAATAATTTCATTGCATAAAATTCACTGTAACATACATGAGAGGAAATCCTCTCCCACTTATACATACTCTTACTCTTTAAAAGTGATCTCTAACATATCAATCTCTAACAGATGGAAGATAAAAGGTCTGTTGTGTTTATTCCTCATCCTCGAATTGGTCATCTCCATGAAGAAGTGGGTGTGGGTGTAAAGTCTTCGTAAAATTCGGTAAGTCTGCTGCAATAAAATTCCAGTGTTGGCGTCTTTCATGTTTGTAGGATTAAACAAACAGTTTGTTGTGGTCAATCTTAGTTTGTTCTCTCTATGTGCTAGACCTTTTCTAAGAATGAATTGCATGAAGTTATGTACTCATTATTTTCACTTAATTATTAGATTGATCCATTGAACTTGCTCAAATGGCTATTGTTCATGTTAACATGGCAAATTGATTACATCTACATCATGCTAGTACCCCAAAGACTTTCTAAGAAGAATAAAAAGAAACCTTTGTTCAATGGTACACATTGATTAGCATTCCACATGAAAAGGGGACAAAATTGATTGATTGCTTCTATCAGTCTGATACAGGATTATGAGAACCCACACACAGTGTACAACGTGTTGAGTTTGGCTCAAAAGGTCCATTGGCCCTTGATGGATAGTTTACTTGGAGCCCAAGTAAACTAGGGCCAGTTCTTTATATATACTCTCTAGGGGGTTATTCTTTATACATATAGCAGAAAGCAAGCAATGGAAAACAAGAGAGCATTGTAAGGGGAGAGACTTAGAGAGCAAGATTGAGATCTATTGGGGGAGAGAGTAGGCTAAGTGTTAGAGGTATATACTTGTAACGAGTTGCCCAATTTTCTGCATAGTGAAATCGTGCGGAACACTCATAGCCCCGTGGACGTGGGCAATTGTCGAACCACGTAAATCTCTTTTGTCTTGTGTGTTTGTGATTGATTATGCGTGATTTACCCTAGTTAATTTCTTAACAATTGGTATCAGAGTCAGGATAGAGTTTTCCTAGGGTTAGGGTTGCACGCAGATCAAGGCATAAGGAAATTGGGACCCACTGTGATCAGACGATCACCAGGGCGGGCCACGCGGATCAGAAGTTCCAGAAACCGGAACCAGCACGGGGCTGCAAACTTCGTCCTCAAGATTTGCAGAAGTACTGTTGTTTCAGAACAAATTTGCAAAACAGAGGAGAAGAAAGGGATCCGCGCCAGCGCGCTCAGTTTGCCGGATCTCCGTCGTTCAACGTCACCGGACTTGAAAGAGAATAAGGATCCGGAGTCGCCGCCAATTTCCCCCCTGAAATCGCTACCAGGCAGTAGTTCGACTTCTATCCTGCAGAAGATCACCACTGATCTTGTGCGTAGCACGTCGCCAGGCCGCAAGTTGCCGGAATCCATCCGACGCAACCGCAAATCTCTGGCCGTTCACCGTCGCTGAAGGAGAAGAAGGCAACAGGCGCTGCATCCTTGGTTCTGTTAACAGAACCCAGGATCGTTCTAGAACCCAGCTGAAAACGAAGAAGACAGACCCAATTGGATCAGTTTCCAGGCCAGGTCAAGTTCGGGTCAGGTCTGACCCGTCCGCAGCATGAAGCCCAACACAGCAATAGCCAATGGCAATTCAGCAGCCAGCAGGGGTTGACGTCAGCATACGCCATCAGTACGATCAGACCAGCAGAGTTGACCAGATTGACTGTCAGAATTCAATCACAGTTTTCGGGGCCATCCAGACTCATACAGATTCGCGACGACGAGATCTACGAAGTCAACGGAACGGATTGACCGTTTGAAGTTCTGAAAAAGAGGCAGATTTCAGACATAATGGCAACCAAGGCTACAGCAGTAGGTATCAAATTTGAAATTCAGAAATTTGATAGCAAAATAAATTTTAACTTGTGGCAAAGGAGAATGAAAAATATCTTGATTCAACAAGGAATCAAATTAGCATTGCTTGGCAAGGAAAAGAAGCATGCAAAGATGGATGCTGATGAGTGGGCGGATATCGATGAAAGAGCAATGAGCTCTATTGAGCAGTTGACGAAGTTATGTTCAACGTGGAAGAGGAATCTGCAAAGGACCTATGGGAAAAGCTCGAGAAGCTGTACATGGGTAAGAATCTGACAAACAAGCTACATCTGAAGAAACAGTTGTATAGGTTGAAGATGGAGGAAGGATGTGATCTGATGGAGCACATGAACACTTTCAACAAGATGATCAATGATTTGTTAAGGCTCTATGTGAAATTCGATGATGAAGACAGGCCCCTGCTATTGTTGAATTCTCTCTCTGACCCATATGAGCATTTTGTGACTACCCTGCTATATGGAAAGGAGACACTCAATTTTGAAGAAGTTACTCAAGATATTATCTCCAATGCTGCCAGAAGAAAGCCTAGCAAAATAAATTCACATGCGAGGGACTCCTAGTGAAGGAAGGCTCACATAACCGTGGCAGATCCAAGGACAGGGGTAGGTCAAGAATAAACAACTCTAGATCATAGTCCAAAAGCAAGAAAGATTCTGAATGCTTTCATTGCGGGAAGAAAGGGAACTGGAAGAAAGATTGCCGGCATTACGAGGCGAGCAAAGATGGGAAGAATAAAGCTGGGGACAAATCAGATAGCAGTGACTCCGCCAGCGTTGCCTCAGAAAAGGAAGTAGAACTCCTATTGGTCTCGCAAGGTAACAATCTATCTGATACATGGATTTTAGATTCCGGTTGTACATATCATATGTGTCCTAATCGTGAATGGTTTGATACTTATGAGCCATGTAATGGTGGTAGTGTTCTAATGGGTAATGATGCTGCATGTAAAACCATTGGAATGAGAACCATAAAAATCAAAATGGTAGATGGAGTTGTTAGAACCTTGGGTGGTGTGAGATATGTTCCCTCACCCAAGAAGAATTTGATATCCTTAGGCACAATAGAATCCAAAGGCTATTCATTTAGTGCAAAGGACGGCTTGCTTAAAGTGAGTAAAGGTATTCTAGTATTAATGAAAGGTACCAGAGTGGGTAATAACCTTTACAAATTGATGGGAAACACAGTTGTACGTGGAGCTGAAGTCTCCACGAAAGACAAAAACCGTTGATGAGTCTCAGTTATGGCATATGCGGCTGGGGCATATGAGTGAGAAGGGCATGTTAAAACTTCATAAAAGACAATTGTTAAAGGGTATGAAAACATGCAAGCTGAATTTTTACAAATTCTGTGTTTATGGCAAGCAGACGAAAGTGTCTTTTAAAATTGCAGGAAAAGATTGTAGAAGTAAAGGCATTCTTGACTACGTCACTCAAATGTGTGGGGACCATCCCTGGTTAATTAAGTCAAAAGGTGGAATTGAATACTTTGTGACTTTTATTGACGACTTTTCAAGGAAAGTTTGGGTTTACTTCATAAAACACAAGTCTGAGGTCTTCGACAAGTTCAAAAAGTGGAAGGCAGAAGTTGAAAATCAAACAGGAAGAAAAGTCAAGTATCTAAGATAAGATAATGGGGGTGAATACAAAAGTCACAGGTTTCTGCAATTTTGCAAGGATGAAGGCATCACAAGACACTTTACAGTTCCAAAGACTCCTCAGCAAAATGGAGTTTCAGAAAGAATGAACAAGACTCTTTTGGAAAGAGCAAGGAGCATGAGACTACATGCAGGGTTGAATAAAATCTTTTGGGCAGAAGCAGTTAATCACGCATGCTATGTAGTTAATCGGTCACCATCAGCAGCATTGGATTGCAAAGTTGCAGAAGAAGTCTGGACAAGTAAAGAAGTTGATTATTCCACAGTCAAGTTATTCGGATGTCCAGCATACGCACACATTCCCAGTAATGAGAGATCCAAGCTAGATTCCAAGTCACTCAAATGCATATTCCTTGGATTCGAGAAGGGAGTGAAAGGGTACGAGCTATGGGATCCAGTAAACATGAAAAAGATCATCAGTAGAGATGTAATGTTTGAAAAGTCTATGCTGAACAGGGAACAAGATGGTGAAGTCAAAGGGCACAGTGCTGAAAAGGCAGTTGTTGAAATAATTCCTCTTACACACAATAAAGGCAAGAAATCAGTGCAGAATCAAACAGAGGCCAGTACATCTGGTGGAGAGGAAGAAGTTGAGGTTCAGCAAGAACCCAAAAGTCTAGCACAGGGAAGAGCAAAGAGAAGCATCAAACCACCTCAAAGGCTTGGATGGGATGAGGATGAAGTACATTTTACTCTAATTACCGTAGTGGTGATCCAACCACACTCCAAGAAGCTATGAAAAGCAGTGAAAGGGAAGGTTGAATGGGTGCTATGATGGATGAGATGGAATCTCTCGAAAAGAACTCTGTCTGGGAGTTAGTTCTAAAACTCAAAGATAGAAAATCAGTTGGCTGCAAATGGGTGTTTCGGAAGAAGGAAGTCCTACATGAAAACGAAACACCAAGGTTCAAGGCACGTCCAGTAGCAAACGGGTACTCACAGAATGAACGGGTTGACTACGATGATATCTTTTCCCTAGTTGTGAAGCACACATCTATCAGGGTGTTGTTGGCATTAGTAGCACAGTTCAATATGGAGCTTGAACAGTTAGATGTAAAGACAGTTTTCCTTTATGGTGACTTGGAGGAAACAATTTACATGGAGCAACCTAAAGGATTTAGAGAAGCCAAAAAAGAAGACCATGTCTGCAAATTGAAAAGATCATTGTACGGGCTGAAACAATCACCAAGGCAATGGTACAAGCTCTTCGACTCCTACATGTTGCAGATTGGCTACTATCGATGTGAGTATGATCATTATGTTTACTTCAAAGTGCATGACGATGATTCATTTATTATGTTGCTACTTTATGTGGATGATATGCTTATTGCATGTAAGAATATGTCAAAAATAGAAGAACTGAAATCTCAGTTGAAAAAGGAGTTTGACATGAAAGACCTTGGGGCAGCCACAAAAATGTTGGGTATGGAAATAAGGAGGGGCAAAAAGGCTGGAAAGCTGTGGTTATCACAGAAGAAATACATCTCAAAAGTACTTGAGAAGTTTAACATACAGAATGCCAAGCCCGTGCCTACTCCACTTGCAGGTCACTTCAGTTTAAGTGCCAGTCAATGTCCAAGTACGGATGATGAAATTGAAAACATGTCCAAGATACCGTATGCTAATGCGGTGGGATGTTTGATGTATACTATGGTTTGCACAAGACTAGATATATTATTGCTCAAGGAGTCGGTGTGGTGAGTAAGTACATGGCGAATACAGGGAAAAAGCATTGGAATGCAGTAAAGTGGATTCTGAGATACTTGAAAGGCACCAAAGACTTGGGAATATTGTTTGAAAGAAAACAGGGGCCAGAAAGTGTAGTGGGGTATGTAGATTCTGATTTTGTAGGGGATCTGGACAAAAGAAGATCCACCACAGATTATGTTTACACAGTAGCAAGTGGACCGATAAGCTGGAGATCGGTGCTTCAGTCTACAAGCATTATCCACTACAGAGGCAGAATACATGGCACTTGCAGAGGCTTCTAAGGAAGCAATCTGGTTAAGAGGTTTGGTGAATGAAATCAGGATTAAGCAAGAATCAATCTTAATACACTGTGATAGTCAAAACGCCATATGTTTGGCGAAGAATCAGGTATATCATGTCAGGACAAAGCACATTGTTGTTATGTATCATAGGATTCGAGATTGGGTTGCTACAGGTGAGATCTCCGTTGAGAAGATTCACACAAATGAGAATGCATCTGATATGCTCACAAAGCCAGTCACTATGGAGAAGTTCAGGCATTACTTAGACTTGCTTAATCTCTCCTTTTGTTAGAGATTGAAGGTGCACCTCATCTTCGGTGAGGTGCAGATATGGTGGGAGAGCTTTCCCACAAAGTACAGGTGTTATAAACACAGTACAACAATTCTTCAAAAGGTCGGACATTTTTCACCAAGGTGGAGATTGTTGGATTTGGCTCAAAAGGTTCATTGGGCCTTGATGGATAATTTATTTGGGGCCCAAGTAAACTAGGGCTAGTTCTTTATATATACTCTCTAGGGTTATTCTTTGTACATATAGCAGAAAGCAAGCAAGGGAAAACAAAAGAGCATTGTAAGGGGAGAGATTGTGAAAGCAAGATTGAGATTTATTGGGGGAGAGAGTAGGCTAAGTGTTAGAGGAATATCCGTGTAACCAGTTGCCCAATTTCCTGCATAGTGAAATCGAGCGGAACGCTCATAGCCTCGTGGACGTAGGCAATTGCCGAACCACGTAAATCTCTTTTGTCTTGTTTGCTTGTAATTGATTATACGTGATTTACCCTAGTTAATTTCCTAACACAACGTAAATGAACCAAGATAAAAGTTGGAGGAGGTAAACCTTGGATGGTTTATAAACTAATGGCCATTTTATTGTCAAAGTTCATTTCACATCTTTCTTGCTCCACTCAGGACAGCCCAAGAAGTGCAATCTATTTTATGCATGATAGATTGTAATGGTTATTTATTGTTTATCAAAAAGTCAAGAGCCCGGCATTTTATTTATTTGTTCTGACAGGCCTAAGCTACTTAGCAGGGTGCTTGGCTGGAAGGCCAAATGACTAAAACCTCCCTGCAATAATATGGTAAGACAGACTTTCAGGTCCATCCCAACACTGATGCGTGAGCACTGAGCAAGGAGATCAATACCCTGTTTATAATTACTAGTGGAGGCCACCAAACACACAGTTTTACTAAGAAATTTTTTAAAAAATAAAGCTCTTAAAAAATTTAGTAGAAGCTGAAATACATTTAAAAATCAAATTTCAACAAAAAATGAGTGATTGTAAATTGCAAGGCTCGTGCAATGTCAAAATACAGCTGACACTACTTTTTTCCTATACATTTGAAAACAATAAAACGATGATATAGTGAGAAGATGAAATCTCAAAAGACAATCAATATGGAATTTCTACAACTCTTTGAGGATATAAATAACATATTTTAACATGAATGTGTACAAAGAAATTTAAATTTACTTTATTTAACCTATCAGGTCGACTTATCAGTTTCCCGGTAGACTTGACTTGCTAAAGTTGAAGTCCAGTCGAAAGCATAGTCAATTTGATAACCTACAGTTTTATAAAAAATATAAATAAAAACTAAGAACCAACAATGGTGGAAGAATTGAATCTTCCTTTTAAGAAATACATAAGAATGCAACCTAGGTTTTCTAGATCAACTCTTCTGCTATGTTCTGTATATAGAGGGTGAGAGTGCTGATCAAAGTAAGAAAAATTTGAAACGAACAAAAATAAACTGAATTTGTTGCAGCTCAACATCAAATACTTATTTTAGTTATTTACACTTAAAATGATTACTTCATTCACTGACTCTGAAGTTAGTAGTAATGCTAGCATAACAAGCAGTTTCTATGAGATTCTCTTTTTTTCCTTTAAGGAAATGCATGACGCTTCATCGAAATATGTGAAAAGAAGAAGAAGCTTGCAATGATGAAAGAAATAAATGTGTTAGAAAATGATCAAAGTTTTTCAATTTAAACCTCATGAGTAAGAGCAATAATAAATATTAAATATATTCATGCCCTTGAAATGCCCTTTTATAATAAATTTTTTTACAAAAGTTGTATATTAAGAAACTAAAAATTGTACAGAACAATAACAATTTTACGATAGCAATCTATAAGACCTATCACTAAATTGCATTTATAAAATTATTTTTAGCAATCACTAATATTAGATGTCACACCCCTGGACCGAGGTCCCGCTAAACGAGGCCTTAATCCGGGGACGCGGTGCGACGGGCCGGAAAATTCCGCCCGCACACGCTAATTTCCCACAGGTTTCCGCGGTAAGGATTCACGGAATCCGATCCAATAGTGATATATAAGAATCACTTTCATACAAATGAATTACGCGGAAGCATTGTAGCAAACATAAAAGTCTCTCAAACGGGTATAAAAATGAGAACGCAAGAGACTAGCATCAAAAGAGAAACATTTTACTGTAGGCCCCAAAGTTAGTTTAAAGTTGATACAAAAGTAAAGTTAAGCATTAATTACAAACTTTCCCAAAAGAAGATAAGCCAACAATGGCCATGACAAAAACCCAAAATGTATATCATGAAATCCCCAAAAAATGTGATCGCAACTCCAGGGCAACCCGACGTCTAAACGACGTCATCGGGCCGCCACTCGCCCTCCACTGGAACTATAGGTTCCGCCTCGAAGTGCGCCTCAACCGCGAGGGGCTCGACATCTGACACCAAACAAAAGAGAGTCAGACACGACGGTCTGGCAAGCAATTACAACAATAATAAGATGAGAGCGAAACAAAACATGATAAGTAAGGGCTACGATTAAATCACGATTAATAACAATATCAAAGTGAAGATAGAAGATACATCTCGATGGTTTACAAATCCAATGTCATGATGAGTAACATAAATAAATGCCATGAGATGAACATCAATGCATAAAAACATTGGCAACCCACATAAAGCTATATTCTCCTGTTACCGAAGTAACCGGAGCAGACAAACCGTAGCCACTAATCGTGGAACCGGAACGACATAGTCGTTATCAGACAGAACCGTAGCCACTACTCGTGGGACCGGATAATTACCGTTGCCATGGTCGGTACAGACAGAATCCAAACTGCAGCTGGCAGACAAATTAAAGACCCCAAGCCGGATGATCAGTCCGACAAGGTGACCTAAGCCTAGTGGTGCCATTATAGTGAAAATCCGAAACCTCGAAGAAATGCAATTCTATTTATAAGATACATTTCCAAAGTCGATAGAGAACTACTCCAAACAAATGCATATGGGCAAAGCCAAGCAAAACAAGTGAGTAGTTTCATCATTTCTAAAATATGGGGTAACCCACTTCAAAACAATAAAAGAATTGGAGAAAGAACCAAAACAAAAGTCTTTTTATACAAAAGAGTGTATGATGGTTCGGTCGACTAAGCGGGTAGTCTCGATATACATTTGACCCCTTTATTGTCATTAAAAGAAAGTGATTTGGTGCCACCGAAGATCATTGACAATCATAAGGGATTAAATGTACACTTAGACTTGAGGGTTTTCCCAAGTGGTATTGGCCATAGTCTAAGACACATCTTGCCATGAGTTCTAGGCTTGAAAAGGTTGAATGGGCTTCTCTTATAAAAAGGATAAAAGGGCTGAATTGGGCTTGGACATAGGCTTGAAGTGGACTTGAATGTTATACCCAATAAGCCTTCCTTAAAGGTAGGTTTAAGTCCTTTTAATCAGGCCCACAACTGGCCTCATCCAAGCTCAAACAGTCCAATAAAAGCAAGCCCAAACAGTCCCTAAAGTAGCCCACAATTCATGTCAAAACAGCCCAACATTAGGATTCAAAAACAGCCCGAGAGTTGACCTTAAAACAGGCCCAAAAGACACCTAGAAAATGGGCTTATCAAAACCTTCAATTGGGCCATCAAACAGCCCTTAAATAGACCCTTAATCAGGCCCAGACCCGAGCCCAGACTAAGCTGGGCTCGCTCGAGCGGACCCAGACAGAAGCTGGGTCGCTCGAGCGGCCCAGTGGGTCGCTCGAGCGGACTGGGCCTGCCCAGTCCGGCCCGAGTGCAGAAATCTCCCCTTTTTTTTTTTTTTTTTCTTCCTCTTTTCTTGATCATTTCCATTCCCTTTCATTCCCTTCTTCGATACACAATCCTACAACATCTTGGGCCTCTTCTCAACCTCCACAAATCATTAAACCATCACCCATAACCATCTAATTAACACAAACTCAACACTTTTTAAAAGAATCCAAGTTCTTTTCCATTTCTTTGAACACCCATTTGAACACAATGAAACAAAACTTTACAAGAAACCAAAATGAGAGCAAACTTCCAATGCATGGTAGAACAACATAAATTAAGATAGCTATTACAATGGTCCATTAAATCAAAATAAACCATAAACTAAAGAAGATTAACACAAAAGGGGAAATTCATGAAATAGAACCAAATGAGGGAAAGCATCACATTAATGTTGGAATATACTTGCCTTTAGCCAAGATATAATCAAAATCACTCTTCAAACCAAGCCTTAGAGCCTCAAGCTCCAAATCTACAAAAACCCCAAATTTTTCCCAAGAAACCCTAAAAAGTCAACATTTGTGAATCTTCAATGAAAACCTTAGCAAATGGCTTTAAAGCACTCCAAATAGAGAGGAAAGCAAGGATCTTGAGTTTAGAAAGCTATTGCTAACCTTGAGGAACCCAAACAAGGAAGAGAGGCTTGAATAAGGGGCTTCTCTTAGCTCAAACTCCTCAAGAAGAGTATCTTTGGGAAGCTTGAAGAGGGAGGAAGAGTTTGAGGAGATCAATCCTCCAAGAACACCTCACCAAGTGAGAGTTTCAGATGAGAGAGAGTGAGAAGAGAGGAGAGGAAAAGCCCTAGCAAAGAAAGTTGCTGGAAATGGAATGAAGAAGGAGAAAGAAGAGTCCCCTTCTTAAGAGACAAGTCTTGTGGGCCCCGATCTTCACAAGGCTAGAAGTGGCACTTGCGGGCCCCGAACGAAAACGACGAAGAAGACAAAAATGATCGGCGAAATTTCTACTTTCCAAAAAGTATATTTTTGATAATTTCTGGAATTTTCGAAATTTGGGTACAGGTTTTGTGTGAAATGTTAGTTTTGCCCTTTTTCTCGAAAAACGCGATTTCTGATCACAAAAATCAAGTTGGCCAAAACATGAAAGTTGACGATCTAGAGGAAATAAGTCAAAATGCACATAAATTGGGATTTCACAAGCATCATGAACAAACTCAATAATTTTACACACAATCCACGGGCGCCCCGGCCCGTGTCAAACTTAAGTCAAAGGCTAACAACGGTTCTCAAAGCTAATCAAACCTTCTAGTCTAGCTTAATAAAATAAGCTAATCGTCCACTAACCCCACTTATCTACTAATCACGGTTAAAACATAATTAAATATTCCAAACCTGGGTCGGGGTCTGACATTAGAAGAGCAGCAATATTTAGTAGTAGTTATCACATTATCCAACTTCTGATTATTCTTCCAACAGGGGTATGAATCAAGATCAATACAACTATTATGTCAGAAGTGAGAAATAATAATACTAAGTGGGACTCACATCTTGCAGTTTATTGGGCATATCTATATATATATATATATATAATAGAGCAAGGCTCCCCTAAGCTCAAGCTTAAGATAATGTAAGCTCAAGTGTGTAGTGGGGCCCACTTGGGGGCCCACATGGGGATGGGGTGGGGGGGATTTCAAGGACTCTTTAGGATCTTCTTCCTTGCAAAAGAAATCAGCCCCAACCGTAATCTCTATCATCTCCATATGGGCCCAAGAGTTTAATGGTTAACAATCCATTCGGATTGCTATATAGTCAATCCAACGGTCTAGTAAATTCGGATCTTACCGAAAGTTGGTGGACAAATGTAATTTAAGGGGGTCATGTGCTTGGTCCATTTGGATGGACCAAAGGTGGGCCCCACAAGCACGAGTTTACGAAATTCTCTCACTAAGCTCGAGTTTAGGGGAGCCTTGGTCTTTATAATAATACTAAGTGGGGCCCACATCTTGTAATTTATTGGGCAGGTATGTATTGAAAAAGTACTACACTTTACTCTCTTTTATATAAGAGTATAGAAAATTATAAGTGGGCTATGGTGTGCACTGAGAAGTATTGTCATTTTATTCTCTTTTATAAGAGTATAGATAGATATAGATAGAGATAGAGATAGAGATAGGGAATACTAAGTGGGGCCCACATCTTGCATTTTATTGGGCAGGTGTGTAGTGCAAAATTACTACACTTTACTCTCTTTTATATAGAAAATATAGATATAGATAGAGATAGAGATATGAAGAAATAATAATAATAATGTATAGATTATATTATTATTATATAGGTGGGGCCCACATCTTGCATTATAATATTTGGGGGTGGGCCCCATAATGATGTAGTGAAAAAGTTTGCATTATAATATTTAGGGCCCTTTCTCATAATAATAATATATTATTATTATTATATAGGTGGGGCCCACACAAGTTCTTCTCTTTTAGAAGGATAATAATAATATATAGATTATATTATTATTATCTTAAGTGGGGCCCACATCTTGCATTATAATATTTGGGGGTGGGCCCCACAATGGTGTAGTGAAAAAGTTTGCATTATAATATCTGGGGGTGGGCCCCACAAGGTGTAATGAAAAAGTTTGTAATTTCTCATAATAATATATTATTATATTATATTATAATATTTGAAAAAATATATATAATATATAAGTAGATAGATGAAGTGGACCCCACAATGGTGTAGTATTAAAAAAATGGCATCTTTCTCTCTTTTATAAGAGTAGATAGATAGATAGATGTGTTAAAAGAAGATTGAACAGATAGATAATTTAGAGGTGGCAGAAAAACACCCAACCTGCTGACCAAACTTGTATCCGACCATAACCGGACCAGCAATAAATACAGGTCGGTTAGAAAAACTTGAACCTCATTTAAACTAGTTGGGTTAAGGGCTCACCCCTATGACCTGCAAAAAAGAGTTGGGTTAGGGTCGATGTCCATATCTAAACCCGTTTAAACAATTTTCTAAGATCTTTGTACTCAGAATAATTTACTTTATATAGAGTGAGAGCATATTTGTGTTCAGCTTATTTTGGCCCATAATTAACCAAATAAGATACATCACCATTGTTTGAAATGAATGGCTTGGCCGAAACTTATCGGTTGCCCACGTTTACCGGCAATAGATGGAGGTGATGCGGTTTGGATCGAATTGACCCACATTGGGTGTGGTTTGGGGTTATGTGACCCATTCCAAAAATGGATCTGACAAAGATTGAGGCTCAAGCTATAGATACAAGGGTCAATACAATTTTGTTACTTGTCATATATTTTCTAATTCTTTTCAGCAGTTTGCTCTGCTTTTCTTATAAATTGTAAAAAGAGAATCAGTCTTGAATTATATGTTCAATTTTCCTCTTGCATCCATGTATAAGATTCAACCAAATAAGTTTTAAACCTATTACTTGCATAATTTTTCTCTTTTTGATTTTCTATCTTTCAGTTTCAGTTTCAGTTTTTTTTTTTTAAATAATATCAAACATCATCTTTCATCCTTCCAACCATTCCTTAAGATCTCGTTATTTTTACCAAATTGCACGATCAAAGCAAATGAAAGAAATCGTGACGGATTTAATCTAGTGGGCCACAAATACTGACTGTGGTCACCAAGAACACTTAAAAGGTCGTTTCTATTAAAAAAAATTTATCATTTTCTTTCAGGTTTTATTTTATTTATGTTAAGAATTAAAGATCTCCTTTCCCAGAAAGTAATCGAGAGGATGTTAGAAGGTGATACGTTTGAGATGGTTTAGTTTGAATTTGAGAATTATTGGTTTGTATAAATTGAGGGAATTTGCTCTCGTAAATTTACATTCAATGCATTTATTTATTTGAAACTCTTTAATCTTGTAAGGCAGCTTCCCTGTTGTTCCCGTCCGAACACCTATGTTAAGGTGAAGAGGAGATGCACACAATTTATTCATAATTGAGCTTTAACCTTCTCAGCTTCCATTTCAACTTTTCAAGATCTAAATCCGCCACTGTTGTTATTTGCAGTCATAAGGCTGCAGATGGTCCGGCTGATCTGGAAAGTCTGTTTCAGATCAAGCAGAACATCAAATGACATGACCAACATTTCAGATCAGATATGTGTGGGGAGATTTCCAGAACTCCAGGATTACGCTAATCACAGCCATCAGATGAGACTAAGTACTCTCACGTGCCGTCCGCGTGCCATCCACGTGGCACCAAACTCACCTCGGCTAACAGGGCAAAGGCCTCAGCCGAAGTCAAACAGCTCCAGGCCGCTGGCGCCGAGCTCGGCCACCCCATGCGCCCATCTCGGCTGAGAACTCCACCTCGGCTGAAGAAACCGGGATGAAAGCCGAAGCAAGAAAGAACCTCCACTCGCACCCCTCATCCCCCACGTCATCAGGCACGTGGAGGAATAGGGGCGCGAGCTAGTGAGACAAATGCGACATCCAGCCGTCCACAATCTTCGCCAGATCACTGACAGGGCGGCATCCAGCGGCTGAAGCCAAATCAGGGCAAGGCCCGAGGGCGGATCCGATGGTACCCCAACCGCCAAAAGCGCCCAACACAATCTGGCCCAACAAGACACGCATTTAATGCGGTATGGGCAGATCCGACTGGCATTAAATGCAGAGTGAGCTGGATTGGACCGCATTTATTACTTTGTGGGCTGATCATGACTTCCCAGTCGAATCATGGGACCCACACCAAGATATCCTCCAAAGATACGACCCAAGCCTCTATAAATAGAGCTTCATACCACATGCAAGGTACGCACAATACAACCCACAGAGCTGTTACTCTGCCTCTCTTCTTCCTCTTCTTCCATTGTTCCAGTTCATTCACTGACTTTGGCATCGGAGAGCCTTGCGCCGCCCAGGCCAGGGTCCTCTGACCGTTTGTTCTTCTCTTTCAAGCTTTTGGACGGTACCCAGTCATCACCATTTTGGATAAGTCCTCTAAGGCTCCCCAGTTATTGTGGGTCATTATTTTCTGCACCTACAATTGGCGCCGTCTGTGGGAAAGTAATATCCCAACCTTCCCAACCTTCCCAACCTCAATCTCCCAAAAGCCATGCCTCCGAAAGCTAGGAAAGGCGGAGAATCTTCGAGAGCAGCGCTCGAGCTGCCAGCACCATCAGCACACGTCCCTCCTCAGGGGCGTTCCCGAACGGTGCATGGCACATCTGCAGGCGAGGGCCGCTTAGGCTCGCAGTTTTTCGTCGAGGTCCCCCTCCAAGAGGGACTCGAGGCCTCGTCCTCAGCAGACGAAGTTACGCCACCCCGACGCGACGAGCGTCTGCTTGAGCGTCCTCGGAAAGATAAAGCCGTTGCCGTGGAAGAAACGCGTCGAGTTCAACCCCCTGCCGCTGCAGGAGATGTCGCAGCTCAAAATGCTCTCCTCCAGAAGCAGGAGCGGTTAATCCCCGAGCTCCAGCAGCAGCTGAGAGCAGCGCAAACTGCCTCGTTGAGGTAAGTCTCTGATCCTCAGGGAGAGAAGAAGGACGCCCCCAGCAGGGCAGCCCAGCCTCCTCGCGAAGATCTCAGAAACCATCTGGACCATAAGCGGAGCCAGATCCATGACGAAGGTTCGAGCAACAGCCGAAGTCATCATAGCCGCGATGGCCGAAACCATAGCCATCACAGCCCGAACCACTCCAAGCGAAAGTCAAGAGCCCAGACTCCAGAGAAGGACGACGAGCAGGAGCGATTTGACAAGCACGTCAGGTTGGCTCTTCAGCGCAACCTGGACGTGCGGGACCAGAAGCAGATCTGTGGCCACACTGACCTAGGAGCTTCACCCTTCACGAAGGACATCGAGCGCACCCCCTTGCCCAAAAGGTTCTCTGTCCCGCAGTTCGTCCCCTACGACGGACTGTCCGATCCATCTGCTCACCTCCGCCACTTTTCCCAGAAGATGTCCATCTGGGGAAACGAGGGCCACCTCAACTGCAAGATCTTCTCCTCCAGTTTGGGTGACCTCCCTCTGAAGTGGTTCTGCACCCTGCCAGAGAAGTCGATTTCGAGTTGGAAGGAGCTCCAGCTCTCCTTTCTGAAGAAGTTCCAAGCTTACAGCGCCGTCCCCAAGAAAGAAGGGGACCTTCTCGCCCTGAGAATGAAGCAGGGTGAGACCCTTGCCAAGTTCGCCCGACGATTCTGGGCGGTTTACAGCCAGATCGAGGGCACTAGGGAAGAGATAGCAATCTATGCCTTCCAGCATGCCCTGATCCCCGGCCACGACCTCCGGAAGGACTTGGTCGGAGACCCTCCAGAGTCCATGCCAGAGCTAATGTCCCGGATAAAGCGCTTTGTCGCCCGGGAGGAAGACGAAATCCAGGCCCGGGAAGAGGACGAAAGGCCGGAGACCGAGCACAAGAGCAGCCAGCCTCGGCAGAGAGGCGGGAGGTCCTTTTAGAAGCAGGAGCCCAAGCAGGCCTGGGCCGCCAGTTCGGCGAAGCCTACGTCGTCCCGACCTGGGGGCACCTGGAGGCCCAGACCTCCCACCAGCGCCGATCAGAGCATCAACGTCGTCTTCAAGGAGCCGATATACCGAATCCTGAGCAAGATAAAGGCCAAGCCATTCTTCAAGTGGCCTCCGCCCTTGAAGAATGAGCCCACCTCCGGCAACCGAAGCAAGCTCTACTGCTCCTACCACAAGGGTAAAAGGCACAAGACCGAGGACTGCAATTCTCTGAAATGGTACCTGGAGAAGCTAGCCAGCAAAGGCCACATTCCAGAGTTCGTCAAGGCCGATGATGCCGGCGGCAGCGAGGACCGAGCTCACCAGAGCGCGGCTCGGGAGCCAGACAGTGAGGATTCCGAGAAGATCATTAACGTGATCCATCTGGCGTCCTCAGTCCCTTCTCCCTCGTCTCGTGGAGGCTCGCAGGCCCGCGCCGAGGCCAGGCGAGTGTCGCATGGGAAGGAGTGATGAAGGCCGAACTCGCACCGGCATCCAAGAGGGCCCGCCGTGACCGACCTGCAATCTCATTCTCAGATAAAGATCTGGAGGGAATCCAGCTCCCTCACAATGACCCCCTGCTCCTCACAATGAAGCTGAGAGACTTCACCGTGAAGAGGATCGTCGTCGACTCCGGCAGCTCTTCCGAGGTCCTCTACTACGATTGCTTCAAGAAGATGAACCTCTCGGAAGCAGACCTCACGGAGGTCCGTGCACCCCTGCTAGGGTTGTCCGCCACGCCAGTCTATCCCGAGGGTAGGATCACCTTGGAGACCCGGGTCGGCGGAGCCTCCGTGTTGGCCGACTTCCTGGTCGTGGATGCCCCTTCTCCCTACAACGTCATTTTGGGCAGAACGTGGCTCCACAAGTTGGAAGCAGTTCCTTCTTCCCTCCACCAGAAGCTGAAGTTCGTCCTCGAGAACAAGGAGGGCAAGATGGAAGTGGTCACGGTGGAGGGAGATCAGCAGCAGGCCAGGCAGTGCATGCTGGCCGCGGTCCGAGCAGTGAAGGAGCCCGAGCGCGTCAACCTCGCCGAATTCGAGAAAGGCCTAGATGAAATTGGCCGAGACCCCGAGAAGAAGAGCATTGAGGACCTGGCCGAGGTCAGGCTCAACTCGGCAGACCCAGATAGGTTCTTCCTGATCGGCACCCAGCTGCCAGACGAAGAGAGAGGCGAACTCTCAAGGTTCCTGATGCAGAACGTCGATGTCTTTGCTTGGAGCCCAAGCGAAATGCCTGGGGTTGACCCAGAGGTCATGTGCCACAAGCTGAACGTGGACCCCAACCACAAACCAGTAGTGCAGAGGGCCCGAAGGACAGGGCTGCAGCAGACAGACGCGGTCGTCGAAGAGGTCGACAACCTGCTGAAGGCAGGAGCCATCCGGGAAGTCCAGTACCCGGTCTGGCTGGCCAACACGGTGGTGGTCAAGAAGAAAACTGGTAAATGGAGGGTGTGCGTGGACTTCACAGACTTGAACAGGGCCTGCCCTAAAGATAGTTTCCCCCTTCCAAAGATTGACCAACTGATCGACACCACCGCTGGTCACGACCGTATGAGCTTCCTCGACGCCTACAGAGGCTACCACCAGATCCCACTATTCGAGCCTGACGAGGAGAAAACGTCATTCATAACCCCCAGCGGCACTTACTGCTACAAGGTGATGCCCTTCGGGCTAAAAGAACGCGGGGGCAACCTATCAGCGCCTCGTGACAAAGATGTTCCAGGCTCAGCTCTGCCGAACGGTAGAGGTGTACATCGACGACATGGTCGTCAAATCAGTGCACTCTAGCGACCACCTGGCGGATCTCGGCCAAGTCTTCGACATCCTTCGCGCGTACAAGCTCAAGCTAAATGCTTCCAAGTGCGCCTTCGGCGTAGCCTCTGGCAAGTTCCTCGGCAGCTTGGTAACGCGGAGGGGGATAGAGGCTGATCCAGACCAGATCACCGCGATCCAGGGCATCCAGAGCCCCTCTACCACGAAAGAAGTCCAGAAGCTCACGGGAATGGCTGCAGCACTCAAATCGCTTTATCAGCCGGTCATCAGATAAGTGCAGGCCTTTCTTTCAGCTTCTAAAGAAAAATTTGAAATTCCAGTGGACCCCTGAGTGCGACCAGGCATTGGCCGCGCTCAAAACCTATTTGATGTCACCACCCTTACTCTCCACCCCAACTCCGGGGGAGGTTTTGTATTTGTATCTTGCGGTCTCGGATCACGCGGTGAGCTCCGTCCTCATCAGGGAGGACGAGGGAATTCAAAAACCAATTTATTATACGAGCAAGACCCTGCTCGATGCCGAGACCAGGTACCTTTTGTTGGAGAAGCTTGCGTTAGCTCTCGTCAGTGCCTCCCGCAAGCTCTCCCATTATTTCCAATCCCACACCATTGTGGTGATCACGGAGCATCCACTCCGTTCAATATTCAAGAAGGCTGACTTTTCAGGGCGAATATCAAAGTGGGCAGTTGAACTGGGGCAGTATGATATACAGTACTGTCCCCAAACTGCGATCAAAGCCCAGATTCTGGCGGACTTCATCGTTGAGTTCGTCTCGCCCAACTCGGCTCCGACCCAGCCTGGCACGGCACTGGTGGGCACAGGGCACGAGCCAGAAGTGACTGAGGTCGAACAGTCTCCCGCCCAGGCATGGAAGATCTTTGTCGACGGATCGTCCACCTCCAAAAGAGCTGGCGCCGGCATAGTCCTCCAATCGCCAGAGGGTCTGGTCATAGAGCAGGCTTTCACCCTGGACTTCAAAGCGACAAACAATGAGGCAGAGTATGAAGCGCTGATAGCAGGGTTGAACAGCGCCCAAATCCCCGGAGCCCAGCACCTGGTGATCTTCAGCGATTCTCAACTGGTAACTAGCCAGCTCGCTGGAGACTACCAGGCCAGGGACGACAGGATGGCGGCCTACTTAGCCCTTGCGAAAAAACTGCTGTCTCATTTCCAGAAAGCCGAGGTCAGGCAAATATCCCGAGATACCAACACGCACGCAGATGCGCTTGCAAACCTGGCCTCCGCCGTCGAAGCAGGGAAGAAAAGGACCGTCGAGGTTGGGTCAATATCAAGGTCAAGCTTAGAACTCCATTCATCCCGGCTTGTCCTCTGTGCTGACCTCGGCCCAAGCTGGATGGATCCAATCATCACCTACTTGAAGGATGACCAGCTCCCCGAAGACAAGACTGAAGCGCACCGGATCAGATTCAAGGCAGCTCGATTCTGGCTCTCTCCCGAAGGTAAACTCTACAGGAAATCCTTCACAGGTCCTTACCTCCAATGCGTCCACCCGAGCAAGGTGGACGACTTCCTGTATGAGATCCACGAAGAAATCTGCGGCAGTCACATAGGAGGTCGATCGCTGGCCTACAGAGCAATAAGCCAGGGTTACTGGTGGCCCTACATGCAGAACGACGCGCAGGTATACGCCAGGAAATGCGAGAAGTGCCAGAAGTTCTCCCACTCTCTCCATCAGCCAGCACAAGATCTGAGTCCCCTCACTAGCCCATGGCCCTTCGCTCAATGGGCCTGGACATTGTGGGGCCTCTTCACCGAGCTCCAGGGAACAAGAGATGGCTGATAGTCGCTACAGACTACTTCACAAAATGGATAGAAGCTGAACCGTTGTCCTCAATCACGGACAGGGACTCCAGGAACTTCGTTTGGAAAAACATCCTAACGAGGTTCGGCATCCCCCGGACCCTGATTTCGGACAACGGGACTCAGTTCGACCCAAGTCCTTCAGAGACTTCTGCCAAGAACACGGTATCAGAAACCATTACTCCACTCTGGCATATCCACAGAGCAATGGTCAGGCAGAAATCTCTAACAAAGTGATCCTGGACGGCCTGAAGAAGCGACTGGACAAGGCAAAGGGAAGATGGACAGAGGAGCTTCCGAGCGTGCTATGGGCATACAGAACGACTCCAAGACGTTCCACTTCGGCAACACCTTTCTCTCTCGCCTACGGGATGGAGGCGGTCATTCCTTTCGAAATCGGCCTTCCCACCCTGAGGACAGAGCTGGTCGACCAAGGCCGAAATGAGACGAACCTGGCAATGGAGTTGGAGCAGGCAGACGAGCGCCGAGAAGCAGCAGCCCTGTGTCTGACCGACTATCAGCAGCGGTTAGCCAGGGCATACAATCAAAATGTCAAGGAAAGGAGATTCTCCGTGGGAGAGCTGGTTCTCAAGAAGACCCTGCCAGCTGACAAAGAACCAAATGAAGGGAAGCTGGCTCCGAACTGGCATGGCCCACTCAGGGTAGTCTCACTGGCAGGGAAATCAGCCTACAAGCTCGAAGACTTAGAAGGCAAGCCACTGCCGAGACCGTGGAATGCATCCCACTTAAAGAAATTCTATTTCTAAAGATGTAATGAATCTCAGAATCAATGAAAGCAGCTTTCGCCCTGTCGTCAATCTGCCATCTCTCTTTGACTAACTCCGGCAGTCCTGGGTCTACCGCCCTGGAAAAGGCCTCGAGTTCGAACACTCGGCCGAATTCCTAAAGTCCGGGTTTTATCCCACTCAAGGGTTTACCGCCCTGGAAAAGGCCTCGAGTTCGAACACTCGGCCGAATTCCTAAAGTCCGGGTTTTATCCCACTCAAGGGTCTACCGCCCTGGAAAAGGCCTCGAGTTCGAACACTCGGCCGAATTCCTAAAGTCCGGGTTTTATCCCACTCAAGGGTCTACCGCCCTGGAAAAGGCCTCGAGTTCGAACACTCGGCCGAATTCCTAAAGTCCGGGTTTTATCCCACTCAAGGGTCTACCGCCCTGGAAAAGGCGTCGAGTTCGAACACTCGGCCGAATTGCTAAAGTCCGGGTTTTATCCCACTCAAGGGTCTACCGCCCTGGAAAAGGCATCGAGTTCGAACACTCGGCAGAATTCCTAAAGTCCGGGTTTTATCCCACTCAAGGGTCTACCACCCTGGAAAAAGCCTCGAGTTCGAACACTCGGCCGAATTCCTAAATTCCGGGTTTATACACCCCTCAAAGACCGTTGCCGAACTCATGCTCACATAGCCGAGACCAGTGGAATTATGAATCCACCTCGGCGCAAGGCAGTTCGTCTCGGCCAAAGCCAGCCATCTCGGCCAAGGTCAGTTTTTAACAAAGAAAGAACTGTGCAAGCACTGAAGCACAAAAAGGCAGCACAAAAACACAAATATTCCAAGACAGTGCAGGAAAAGTAAAAGAGAAGACAAAAAGCACTGCACACAATTCAAGTGATCGCAAAATTCTTCCTTTTTATTCATTGTAAACTGCTTCATTACAAGAGTTACAGAACAGAAAACAAAATACAGTCCTCTAAAAACGGAAAATAAAGTGAAAGACTGGGAGACTCTGATCTTCACCGACTCTTCAGGCTGCAGGCTCGAAGACGCCGGTTCGTTTCCTGGAGGTTCTGAGGGATCCTGAATTTCACAGAGCTCTATAATACGCTGTGGTTGGTCATACCAAAGCATTCAGGATCCCCTCCAGTTCGGAGGCCCTGGACCTCGATGAGCTCTTCAACACCCTCCGGTCAGTAAGACCAACCGAAGTTTGAAGAACCCCCAGGTCCAGCGGGGCCATAATCCCACCCCGCGTCCGGCGGTCGCGCAAGACCGTGCCAGACGCAGAGGGCCCGACCATCCCACAGTTGCAGATGACTCCCCTGCAACCTGACCAGGGACGATCGGCCATGAACCCGCGTTCAGAGAGCGCGTGGTCCACGGGAAGTTCCTTCAGAGGGCGCGCAGACCACGACGGGCTTCCCCCCTTGGAGAAAGCCGTCCACAGGCGCAGGGGTTCCCCCCGGATCAAATGCTTCTGAACACCCACTGGACATGGCTCCTACGTCTATGTGAATTAAACTGTCCTAATTTCTTTTCTTTTCTTCTCCCATGGCGAGCCTACCATCTCTATTTATAGGAAGAAGAATGGCTCAGTCTCCAAAAGAAGTTATGGGGCGAAGTCTCCCACGCGCTACATGGGACGCACGTCTTCCTGTCTGTTGACCAGCGATCCCTGTGGCGCCACGTGGAGACATCCACCCATTTCCCTCATCGGCCGTATCACCATGCTTACTGCTATTTATGGCCTCTAGAATACGGAGAATCGGCACGGACAGCTATAAGGATCGTTTGACTCTCTCTACCTCGAGGGTCACGCGTCACAGTAAAGGCATTCAATACCATTCAATAGCACATCCAGAAGCAAAAGAAAGAAAAATGCAGGGAAAAGTGCACAAGTAAAGGAGCCCGCTTTTCATTAATAACAGAGAGTATTACAGGGCTGAAAGAAAAAGCATTACATACAAAAGGCCAAGGGAAGAAAAAGGAGCAAGGCTACTGTGGTTTCGGCGACTCCACCAGGTCGATCACCATATCTGCTGAACCAGTGGCTTCGGCCGAAACCGTGACCTTGCTTGGAGCATCGCTGGCAGAAGGGACTTCAATCGGTACCTCAGCCGAAGCAGGGGCAGAAGAGGCCTCACCTTGGGGCACGGCCGAAGCGTCGCTGGCGACCGGCGCATCGCTCGGGGCCGGGGCAGCCGGAGCGTCGTCTGAAGTAGGAGCGACTGCAGGAGCTTCGTCAGGGGCACTTTCAGCTGCAGGAGCGGAGCTCGAATCGGGAGCCGGGTCAGAGTACTTCAGCAGGTCCCGATAGACAGGGTGGTCTTCGGGAACCCCGCACGTCTCAGTGCGGCCAGGCATCCTTCTTCGAACAGAATGGAGGTGATCTCCTCCACCTGCTTCTCATACAGCTCCGTGGCATGATCCACCCCCTTCTGGAAAGCGGATTGGGCCTCAGACAGAAGGGAGGCCTTCTCCTTTTCCAGCTCGGCGTTCGCCATCTTCAGCTTCTCCCTTTCAGCGCGCCCGGCCAGCACCTCCGCGTGCAACTTCGTCCCCTCGGCCGCCGATTCAGCCTTCGATCTGGCCAGCTCCGACTCCAGCTCGGCGGTCCTCTTGTTCCTCGCCCAGACCTCGCCTTTCAAATGATTAGCTCTCGACGTGAGCTCGGCGACATCAGCCAGAGCCGACGCCAGCCGAGCAGACTCTTCAGCGCTGGCCTTCTTCAGCCCCTCCATTCCCTTCTTCAGCTCTTCTATCTCCTTCTTCAGCCTCTCCCTCTCAGACTCCAGCTGAGTGACCCTCGCAGCATTCCTGTCGCTCCTCCCCACCATGGTCAGGAGCCTTTGCACGTTCTGTAAGTGGAAAAAGTGAGTCAAACCGGGGCAGACGAGCTAAACTACTTGAAGAAAAGCGCTGAAAACACTTACCAGAAGGTTAGCCTGGATCGCCGAGACCATCAGGCTCTCGTTGTCAAACCTCTCGTGCGTCTCCATGTCTCGCGGCAGGGCGCAGACCTTGGCAAAAGCTCCGATGACGTCGGCGTTCCCCATCAGCCGGTCCTTGACATTCAGAGGCCTGCCGGGTTGCGTCTCCATCCTCGATCTCCATGGCGCTGGGGCAGTTCGGGGTCCGGAAGCCGATCCAGACCCTTGCCCCGCCGAGATGGTGAGCTCGCGGGTCGCCCCCCCAGTCGGCTTACTGGCCGGCGCACTCTTCTCAGTTGGAGCTTTGACTCCGGGGGCCCGCGCCGGAGTTTTACCCTTCGGAGGCTGTTCAGCCCCGAGTCCTTCTCCCCCGCCTTGGACTTCTTCCTCGGCGGGGACCCCTCCCTCGGGCGATCCGGCGAGCGTCGCCGAACTCCCTCGCTCGGAGCAGGAGCAGGGGCAGGAGCAGGAGCAGAAGTAGCGCCAGCACCCCCCGAGCCCGAAGCTGCGCGGGTACTGGCAGATGATGGTGTCGCAGAAGAAGAAGACCTCAGCCTGAACTTGGCCGCTAGATCCTTAACAACTGGCTTCCTCGAGCTCCTCGCCATGTCTTCTTCCCGATCGGAAGAATAAGCGTCCACTATCTGCGTCAGGTTCGGTGGCTCCGAACTAGAAGTGAACGACTCGGCACCAGACGCAGCTCGGCTCGCGGCAGGATCGGTCAAAGGGATTCCGGCAGGCACGGCAACGGAGACGGTTGAACGGTCAGGGTGCGCCTCGTCCACCTCGGCTACTCCGGTCCTCAGGTAGTGACCACGGTACCTCGGCGTATACCCGAGCAGCTTCCAAGCCGACCTGGTCTCGTGCCCCTTGTATCTCTCAACCCTATTGACGTCCTCAACGTTCCTCCTCCAGCCTTCACTCGCAGCTCGGCGTCGCCTCGCACCTGCCTCTGCACAACAGACAATAAAGGTGTCAGTTCGGCATCATCAAAATCAAGCAAAGCAGGTAAGAGAAAAGAAGTGATGTTTACTTGGGATAGTCCCGGGGCGACGTGGGACCATCAGCCTCCTGCTCTCGCCAGCGCCGAACTCCCAGTCCCCCGACACACAGAAGAAAGCTTCTTCGGCGTTTTTACTTGAATCTTCCAAGGCCAGGACGAAGCCTCTTCGCTGCGGCTTCACCCGGAGATAGTATTTTCCTTCCCCAGCCTTGCAGATATCGTAGGTATCCTCGATATCGTGGACACCCAGGTCGGTCCCCAAAATCTTATTCAGCTTCGCCGTGCCCATGATGACCTTATAGCCATTGGGCATCAGCTGGCACGGGGTAATGGACCACGTACTGAGACAAGCCCTAAGCAAGGGGTGCAGAGGAAACCTGACCCCGCCCTAGATCACGGAGATCAGAGGGAACGGCATCCAGCCGCACGACCAGCGCATTGTGGCATAGTCGACGGAGTCCGCTGGCTTGAGGAGGACTCCCTCCGGAATACTGAAAGCGGCCCTAAATCTGGCCATGCCCTCTTCGGTATCTAAATCAAACCTAGGGGTGCCCATGTCTACAATTGGGTGGCAGCAAAGTTAAAACCCTAGAAGTCGCGAAACCCCAAGAAAATACTAGACAGAGGCGCGAAGCGACTTACAGAGACAAAGGAGCAACTCAAAAGCAGATCCGGGCTCGTCCTATGGTCGTCCTCGCTAGAGAGATCTCGAACAGCAGAAAAGCAGAAATCAAAGGTGAAGGCAAAGGCAAAAGGAAATCAGAAGCGAGAAAGGAAGAACACGACCCTATTTATGGAAAGGGCACCCTCGGCGCGCGCTACTTTCGAAATTCGAAAGGACGGATTTCGCGATCCGCGCCCGTTCCATCAATAAGACAGCGCAATCAGTAAAGAGGCTACGCGTGTAGCCGTCGATTCGCTTCCCAGGACAGATAGGGCAGAGCATTTATTGCTTCAGAAAAGTTGAAACGACACCAGGCAATGATCACCGCATCCCCAGACGAGTTTTCTAGCTTTCGACCACTAAAGGCTAGAACGCTTAAGAGGTCAAAAGCTAGGGGGCAATTGTGTGGGGGAGATTTCCAGAACTCCAGGATTACGCTAATCACAGCCATCAGATGAGACTAAGTACTCTCACGTGCCGTCCGCGTGCCATCCACGTGGCACCAAACTCACCTCGGCTAACAGGGCAAAGGCCTCAGCCGAAGTCAAACAGCTCCAGGCCGCTGGCGCCGAGCTCGGCCACCCCATGCGCCCATCTCGGCTGAGAACTCCACCTCGGCTGAAGAAGCCGGGACGAAAGCCGAAGCAAGAAAGAACCTCCACTCGCACCCCTCATCCCCCACGTCATCAGGCACGTGGAGGAATAGGGGCGCGAGCTAGTGAGACAAATGCGACATCCAGCCGTCCACAATCTTCGCCAGATCACTGACAGGGCGGCATCCAGCGACTGAAGCCAAATCAGGGCAGGGCCCGAGGGCGGATCCGATGGTACCCCAACCGCTAAAAGCCCCCAACACAATCTGGCCCAACAAGACACGCATTTAATGCGGTATGGGCTGATCCGACTGGCATTAAATGCAGAGTGGGCTGGATTGGACCGCATTTATTACTTTGTGGGCTGATCATGACTTCCCAGTCGAATCATGGGACCCACACCAAGATATCCTCCAAAGATACGACCCAAGCCTCTATAAATAGAGCTTCATACCACATGCAAGGTACGCACAATACAACCCACAGAGCTGTTACTCTGCCTCTCTTCTTCCTCTCCTTCCATTGTTCCAGTTCATTCACTGACTTTGGCATCGGAGAGCCTTGCGCCGCCCAGGCTAGGGTCCTCTGACCGTTTGTTCTTCTCTTTCAGGCTTTCGGACGGTACCCAGTCGTCACCATTTTGGATAAGTCCTCTAAGGCTCCCCAGTTATTGTGGGTCATTATTTTCTGCACCTACAAGATAGATATGCCTCATTTTTGCCTTCATCTTCCACAATGTACAGGAAAGTGTGGGTTAGGAAAGGTGCCCACAAGTGGACCGTGGAAATTCTCCTTCGGGGGCTCTATGTAAGTACGATCTTGGAAGAACGATCTTGGGAGAGCGGGGAAATGTAAAAAAATAAATATTAATTTTTAAAATTTTCAGGTGGTTCTCAAAGAATTTTTGACATTTTTCATTTCTAGGTGGGGGCTGAAGCCCTTAGACACTTGTACTCGGGTTGGGTCCGGCTATGATCTCACCGTACAAAAATGGAAGTACATGGACTTTTGCTACTACGGACCTCCACCAAGTGTCCTTAATATCTAAAACCACTGTCCCTGTTTTCTTTTTAATGTCTGTAACTATGTTTTGCCAATCTATTTGCCGTCTGCTTTTAAGTTTTTCGTATTGAACTGTTTGGTCTTTTTCTAAGCAAACTACAGCTTTCATATGATTAATTAATTTAGTTTTTGGTCTAAATCTAGAGAAGCCCACTAATTAAAGGATTTGCCCCAAGTCTAAAATTAACCAATGTTGGCACTTGCAAGGTTGTGGTCAAATTGCAGCAGAGAACATAGAACTAGACATCTCTACTCCACTGTGGGCTAACATTTGCTGTCATTTCATCATCTCTCTCTTATTTGTTGGCCACAGTTTGAATCTATGATCAGTTCCCATGTTTCCTATAGATAGAAATCAATAATAATTTGGGTACTAAATCAAGCATCCTGAAATGGGGGCTACTTCAGGTTCTACAATAATGGACATATTGCGTTGGAGAATTCCCACACTTGGATTGACACATGCTAAGAAATGATAAGAACGATGGTGGTGGGGGACAATGTGTGGCCTATATCACACCAAATGGCTCTCTTTAGATAAGGAGAGAATCCAAAAGGCAACACTCCATTGGGTGCCTAAAACAACTATACCAATCTCTTAGAACTCTTCTTTCAACCTCAGAAGTCAGAACACCAAAAAAACTCCCAAGTCCAAAGCCCATACACCCAACAGCATCCATGGCAACAATATCTACAATGGCCATGCTTAATCTCAAGTGCTTGAGCATGAACTCACCAAACCATGTCATCCCTTCCAAGCCAACCATAAAACCAATCTCTCTACTTTCACTCCAAAACCTCCCCAAAGGCCTCACCCCCTCCAAATCCCTTGACAATGTGAACTCGTCCTCATTGTTTGGATCTGCCTTGGCAGGCGCCATCTTCACATCCCTTAGTAGTTGTGATTCAGCCTTTGCAGTGCAACAGATCGCAGAGATCGCCGAAGGCGATAACCGCGGCCTCGCTCTCCTTCTACCCATAATTCCAGCCATTCTCTGGGTTCTCTATAACATCCTCCAACCAGCACTCAACCAACTTAACCGAATGCGGAGTGATAAGAGTGTCATTGTTGGGCTTGGGCTTGGAGGATTGGCTGCGTCGAGTTTCATGGTCAATGCACCAAGTGCGTCGGCCAGTGAACTTGCTACAATTGCCGATGCCGCATCGAACGATAGCCGGGGATTGCTTCTGCTGTTTGTGATCACCCCAGCTGTTCTCTGGGTACTCTACAACATTCTTCAACCGGCTTTGAATCAGATCAACAGGATGAGATCAGGGTAGAATGTCTAAGAGACATTGCACCAGCTTGTATATATGTATGAATTTTGTGTTTGCACATGACTCGTATCAATTGATGGCTGTTCAATGGCTTGTTATCCTTGAAATTTTATCTGTATCATGGCCTAGTACCGATATGGTATTTATAGAGACTCAAATGTTCTATTGATGAATTGTCCAATGGGACTTTGAGGAAATGACTATCCAAACCGTTTAGGAATCCTGTAGTTTATGTGGGTAATCATCATCATAGGCATCTTATCCGATCTAACGGGTTATGCGAGTTCTACTTTTGCACTCAACCCTCATGTCTTTCAAAGATTAATTTTCTTACTAAAACTCATATTCAAAAATGAGAAGTTTTTTTCTTTCTGAAAGCATCTGACCAACTAAATAGGGGGTAAATCTTTGGCAAGCTATTGCTTAAAATTGTGATCATGACAACTGATAGGTAGATCATCATGTCAATTAATTAACTAAAGCCCAGCAGCAGTAGTGATAAGCCGATCCTAATGCTGCAGCAATTGCTTATAAACTTTATTTCTCACTAGAATTTGTGTATTTCCACTGAAACCCAACAATTAATAGGATGTTGAATCCGATAGAGTTGGACTTGGTGAAGTGGGTATGGGTTTGTTGCAACCAACAATACCCAGTCAAAATATCATGCATGGGTCTTGGCCAAGACTATCCTCTATCAGAATCTACATTGGATGTCACCTGAATCGCCCCAAATGGAATGATTTAGTCATTGGATTGCTTTTTTTTTTTTTTCTTTTTTTTTATATATATATTTTTTTTATAACATAGGAACCCGCCGACCCCCCTTCGGTCCTCCAGGTTAAAACTAGACTTCCTAACCACACGACCATTTTAAGTATGGGTAACATTTTAAGTGTGGGTAACATGTTAACAACTATTTTTTTTAACGGTAACTGAAACATTATATTAAAAAAGAAGGCAAAAAAAAAAAAAAAATACAACACACCACCACCAACAAGTATAAGAGCCTTATACCCAAAGAACAAAGAAAGACAATTATATGGTGTGAGCAATCAAGGGAGTAACCCTATCTACCCCCTGTTTCGCTAGAGAGTCTGCCATTGCATTTGCCGACCTTCTAACATGCCTAAATTCGACAAAACCTTCAGAAGATAGGGACTTGATTTCTGCAAAGAGGAAGTGGAACCTCCAAGGACCCTCATTGCTTGAGATCCAAGAGATAGCATTTGATGAGTCGCTCTCCACTAATAGTTTTTCACGAAAAGAAGAAAAGAACAATCAAAGAGCCTCTAAAATTGCCAACACCTCAGTATCATTTGATTCCTTGATACCTGTCTTCTTAGAGAACATGAGCAAGACATCCCCTTTGTGGTCCCTAAGTACACCCCCAACACCCGCTGGCCCTGCCTCTAGCCGCCCCATCCACATTAAACTTCATGAAGCCTCTTGGGGGAGGACACCAAACTCTCACCTTCATGATTCGAGGCACTGAACAAAGCATACAAGCCTCATTGGATTGCTAATGAGGAAGAACCACATAGAGGAGAATGACATGATGAGTACATTGAGCTCAACATTTGGAGCAAGTCATGATAGATACGGTGTAAATCAATGCACCGAGGCACTTCAATATTGAAGGAGGGTCAGTGACTAAATGTTCCAAGTATGAACAATGATGAACAAAGATGTACATGCTACAATCAGTCAGGTGTACTATGCAGAACAAGCATCAAGCAAGCACACTGTTTGTAGATCTGAAGCAGGGCCGAAGGGGAGTTACTTATGGAGATTTACGGGCACAAATCCAGCATTGAATCAAATGGCAGTGCATGGTTTCTAAAACACACCTAACAGGACATGCCTGAACGGCTGAACGAAGTACAAATTATAACAGAGGAAATATCAGTGCAGCCATCCACCTACATGCATCATGGTGAATGATTGGATTGGAAGTGCTCAATCTAGACTGGATGTATAATAGATTTCATCTAAATTAGAGATCAAAGCATCATGTTTTTCTTTTTTTTTTTTATGTTGCCCAGGAATGACATGTTAAGAGTAGGGGTGTACAAAAAATCCGTAGATCCGGAAATCCGATCCGATCCGATCCGCGGATTTTTATCCGATCCGAAGGTAAACGGATTAGTGACGGACTGAAAATTTTGTAATCCGTTAGCAACGGATCGGTGACGGATTTCACCCTCAATCCGCGGATTCAATCCGATCCGATCCGTTGGCATTAAATATAAATAAAAAAATATAATGGGTCTAAATATAAATTAAGATGTCTAAATTTAAAATAAGGAAAAAAACTTAAAGGGATCAAAATGTAATTTTTTTATAATATATTTGATATTTTTATTTTAAAATAAGATTGAGGGGATTAATCCGATCCGGTCCTCCACGGATCGGATCGGATTTTACCAGTCACGGATTGGTGACGGATTCCAAATCCGTCAATCCGTTGGTAACAGATTGGTGACGGATTTGGCCCAATCCGCACCAATCCGATCCGTGTACACCCCTAGTTAAGAGTACAAGCATGACTTACTGAGGTTTAAATCCTTAACTCCTGCTTATTTCTTATATTAGAGGAAAGCTCCCTAAGAACAAGATCATAGCGAGTGAATCATGAGCATTGTACTGGAATGATTAAGCTAAGTATAGGCTATGATCATATATTGTTAAGCCAATAAGCCATATGTACTTTGAGGGAGCCATTCCATCCTAGCACTCATCATGCATACAAGTGGGCTGCGTAAAGTAGGTTTCAGTGACTTCTTTGTTACAAATGATTTCTTGTTACAAAACATCTTCATCATTTTCTTCATTAGAAAAGCCATTTTTCCCCTGAAAGGAAGAATAACTTGATCTTTTTTTGTGGAGTGTTCAACACCAACTAAACTAGCCCATGTGATGAGAACTTGGGTCAAGGTCCTGCAATATGAGCTAGCTAAAAATTTTAAATAAAGTCCAACCTACAGCTAAGGCCTTTTGTGGAAACAAGTCTTTTGGTGGATACAAAGTTCATCATCCTAAGAGCCTAACCCAAAGCTTGTAAATCCTAGGGTGGCCCATCCCATTAAGAACCACATTTATTTCTCTGGGTTTGTACTACTTCTGTCTATGGCTGTTAGAATGGGCCAACTGGCCCTTATTTTGAAAAGCAAACTTTCTGGCCTGGCTTATTTAAAATTTAGGTCTTCAGAGTCTCAAACTTCCCACATTGACAACCCCCTCCGGAGGATATATATAAAGACCCGTTGTGTATTTGTGTCATATCATATGCTATGAGTGATGCTAAATCTGGTTATCCAGTATGGACATGGAAAGAGAGACTGCTTTATTTCCCCTAAAGGGCCTGTTTGTGTAGCCAGTTTTCCATAAAAAAATGTTGACTATGGAAATGGTTTTCTGTACTATACTATAAAATCCATGGGTACAAACAGTTACCTCGTCTTTTTTTAAAGTTACCTTGTCTTTCTTAAATTTGATTAGCTAACCATTCTTACCAAAATCTAGAGATATTGTGAACCTCGTCGGCGCGCTTTTGACGACAAGCTTTTTTTTTTTTTAGTGAGGCATCGTTCCTCCTAGGATTTGAACTCGCGGCTGGTTGGCTCGAATATTAAATTTCATTAGCTAACCATTTCTAAATAGATTGATGATCAGATCTTGGGCCTCTCCACCATGATGAGTATGATATGAATGGCATGGTTATCTGATGATTGCAAAGAAAATCCATGAAAGCTTCTGTAAGTAGTGTCTCCGCAGCGAATTGTATATTGGTGTAGAAGGCATGGAGTTTCTGTGAGCAGTAGTTTCTATGATAGTTGCCCCACAAGACAACAGAGAAGAATTGCACGAAGACAAATAAGAAGTATTGAACTGATTTTCTGGCCACACAAGATCGGTATTGACTCCTTTTAATGGGTTCATTCTGGTCATCCGCGAGAGTTTCTTTGATCTTTTGTTGTTTTCTTCCTCACATGGCTGCTATATCTCCTTCATTTTGTTGTATTGTAAGTTTCTTCAAAAAGATATATAAATTTATCTTAGTTTTTTCCAAAAGATTTTATTTCAAACTCTATATATAAATTTATCTGAACTTCTGACAAAACTCAGACAAATTTATTTGAGTTTTGAACAAATTTATCTGATTTTGGATCAAATTTATATGAGTTTGGAATAAACTTATCTGAGTTTGAAATAAATTTATTGGGATTTTTCCCAGTCCCATGTGCAGATTTTCTGGATGATTTCTCCTTCTCTGAAAAATTTATCTGAGTTTTGCCCAGCCCCACGTGCAGATTTTCTGGATGATTTCTCCTTCCTTGAATCAGTTTTCCTCCTTTTATTTCTCTTATATGTCGCAATCCTTGATTTGTGCAGTCAACTCATCTTCATTAAATTGAAAGACTTTCCCCCTTTTTTTTCTCCAAATGAAACTCTTAACGAAATCATGTTTACTTTTTTATATACTGCACATAGTGTATTAAGAGGGCATTATGGACTTTTTTAACTATTTAAAACTTGAAAACCTTTGCCTCTATGGATAAAAAACGTGGCCAGTTTGCAATAAAAACTAACGTTGAGGGACCTCTGGCCAAACGTGAAAGTCCAAGGGATCCTAACCCGAGAGGGGGGGGGGGGGGGGGGAATAGGGGGAGCTACACTTAATGACTAATTATGTCCAAGTCTAATTTCTGAAAAATAAACTAGTCACATGTGATGATTAACATACAATATGCGTAAGCTAAACAAACACAATCACCACAAAACATTCACCACTACACAAAGATTTATAGTAGTTCGGCCTCAATGCCTACATCCACTACCGGCTTGTGACTCAACACCCCACCGGATTTCCACTAATATGCTTTTCAAAAGACTAAGCAATAACCTCTACAATATGCTTTCCAATGATAAGCAATAACCTTACAATGTTGTTTTTCTAAGCTAAACAACAACCTATACACAATGCTTTTCTTAGGCTAAGCAATAATCTTTACAAGTAGAAGATTTTCTTTTCAAAGTAGTGTCTATAAAAACACTAGATGAGAAACAATTTAACCTCAAATACAAAGCCTCTTAAATAGGCGGATATTAAAATGTAAAACAAACTCACACAAACACTATATGAATGCAAAGATGAATGCTCATGATATGTGTGTGTGAAAACTTTAAGCTCAATCAATGTATGCTTAAAGCATTTAAAAGTTTAACGCACATAAAAAGATTTGATTGAAGTTTAATGTTGTTTTAAAAAATGTTTAACTAATGATCAAATGAATGAAAACAACAAATATGATTCAACCAAGGAAATCAAAACATGTTATGTAAGAAATCAAAGGTTTTAACAAAACATGATTTATAAAGTTTTAATACAAAACTTGGTTTGAATCAAAGTGAAAAATCCATCACAATCTAAAACAAAGATTGAATGAAGGTAATGGATTTAACACATCATAGTTTATATGCTAAAAATCATTTACCAATAATTTAGACAAAGCATAAAAGGCAAAGCTTACTTGGAGGTTTAACTTCATTAATCCAAGCTTTAGCTTTCCTTAATCATGACCCTTAGCCTTCCTTAGCTTGATCCCCTTTCTTTTGCCTCAAAATACCTCAAGAAGGGCTCCAAAAATCATCCCTATGGGCTAAGGAATGAACTCACTTTTATAGAAAAAGTGGTCAAACGGTTACCTGTCGGTCGACCGACACCTCAACGGTCAGATACCAACGGTCAAAAAACTTACAGTTGTACAAATGTAGGTCAGCCGACATGAACTGACAAGTGAACCTACATGAACCGACACTTGAACCGACAGAGAAAATCTGAAATTTGTAGCTCTCTGGAAATGGGACTGACATAGGTTCTCGGTTGGCCTCGGTTCCACTGTCGGTTGACTGACACCTTGACGTCAGTTGACCGACAGCCTGATAAAAAAAAATCCCAACTTTACATATTTTAAAGTATTTCCTTGAGGGGATTTTTGGGCCATTAAACCAAGCTTGGAAACATGATTTTAAATCATCTAAGTAGTTTTAAAATCATGAAACATAAAAAGCCAAATATAATTTGAAACTTTAAAACATGGGCTAGCTTGATTTATGAAAATTCTTTCCAAAAATAAATGCATCTAAGATTTAAATCCAAAACATGCACAAACTATAAGATTTGCAATATTTAAAACAATGCATGTATAAATTCAGATTTCAAGATTTTCTAAATCTAAATCATGTGTGAAAATTCAAGTGATGAATAAAATGAATATGCATCCATCAAATTACAATATACAAAATCCTAACAAAACGCCCCTAAAATTTATTTGGTTGAATGTTATGCATAGATACAAGAGTGAGATTGAACATAAAATTCAAGACCAATTCTCTTTTACAATTTATAAGAAAAGCAAAGCAAACTGTTGAAAAGAATTAGAAAATATTTGACATGTAAAAAAATTGTATTGACTGGCGTATCTATAGGTTGTGCCTCAATCCGTGTCAAATCCATTTTTGGAATGGGTCACATAACCCCAAACCACACTCAATGTGGGTCAATTCCATCCAAACCGCAGCACCTCCATCTAGTGTGGGTAAACGTGTGTAGCCCGATAAGTTTGGGCCAAGCCCAATTCATTTCAAACAATAGGGATATATCTTATTTGGTTAATTATGGGCCAAAATGAGCTCAGCATAAATCTGGTCTCATTCGATATAAAGTAAACTATTCCGAGTACAAAGATTTTATGAAAATTGTTTAAATAGGTTTAGATATGGAGATCGACCCTAACCCAACCCATTTTTGCAAGTCATAGGGGTGAACCCTTAACGCAACTAGTTTAAATGAGGTTCGTGTTTCTCTAACCGACCTGTATTTATTGCTGGTCCGGTTATGGTCGGATACAAGTTGGGCCAGCAGATTGGGCCTTTTTCTTAGGGCTGTGAAAATTGACCGAAATAACCGAACGGCCCTGCCGAACCGACCATTTGGGCGGTTCTATATATTTTTTTTAAAGAAAACCGACCAATCGGTTATTTGTTTCACCTAAAAATTACACGACGGTCGGTTTTTTTATAAACTAAAAAATCGTTCGGTTAAAATCGAACCGACCAAATTGTTAAGCAGCTGGAGACTGCACTAACTTAGTGACTTGAACTGTTGAGCATCTGCATTTTTTAAGTACTACTAGCTAGCTGCTGGGCCTGTACTTATTGTTAATTGCTGTTGGGCCTGTTTTATTTGTGTGTAAGTTACTAAATTAGATTGGACACTTAATTTATTTAATGAAATTAAAGGCCCAATGGCCAATTAGACTAATACAAAACGAGGCTTGACCCATTCAAATTAGGACCCAGCCCAAAACCGAAAACCGACCGGAAACCGACCAAACCGAATGTTCGGTTTTCCCACTTGCACTAAATACAGTGGTCGGTTTTCGGTTATCTATATCCAAAAAACCGAACATTTGGCCCGGGTGCAGAGGTGACTGAAAACCGACCAAGACCGACCACCGACAGCCCTACTTTTTCTGCCACCTCTAATATCTGTTATATCTTCTTTTAACACATAATTATATAAGCAGGCTCTTGATCTCCTCGCTCAACCAACAGTGTTGGGATGGGCCTGAAAGTCTTGTCTTACTTTTTAGGAGGAAAGAGTATCATATTAATGCAGGGAGGTTTTACTCATTTGGCCTTCCAAGCACACACCCTGCTAAGTAGTTGAGGCCTGTCAAAATTAATAAATAAAAGGGTTCTTGACTTTTCGATTAACAATAAATAACCACTACAATTTATCATGCATAAAATAGATTGCACTTCTTGGGCTATCCAAAGTGGAGAGAGAAAGATGTGAAATGAGTTTTTTCAATAAAATGACCATTACTTTATAAACCATATGAGGTGTATCGCCTCTTCGCTTTTATCTTGGTTCTTCTATGTCGTACATTGTGTGTGGATTGTCATAATCCTCGTCCAGACTGATAGAAGTAAGCAATCAATTTTGGCCCTTTTTGCATGTGGAATGCTAATCAACCTGTGCCGAGCACCATTACTGATATACGACACTAACGTTGCTCGTTGCTGAGTTCATTATTTTTTTTGTGTGCTGCCTCAAAAACCTCCCATTTCCATTTGGCTGGACATGATGATGACGTATATTGTCGCTGTTTGTTTGTAGTTTAGTATGTTATGGCGTGCATTCCCACGATGGTATGCAGACTTAAAATAAATGTGATTGTGAGTATGTGATGCTAGTGTTGCAAACAACACTGCTGATAGAAGATGCTAGTGTCGCTTGTTACACTCTTTTTTTTTACCACTTCTGTTTCATAAGCCTACTTTCATTTGGCTACAGGAAGTCAATACTGCATTACATTTTTCATTCTGTAACTCACAATTCAGCATTCAAAATGAACAAACGATTCAACATCTACAATCATCATCATTCGCCAATACAAAGAAGGACAAACATCCACCACACCTAACCATCTAATCATTCATCCAGACAAAAAAATAAACAAACATCCACCACAATCCTCATCATTCGTCAATGGGCGGCCGGTGGCCATTCATCTCCCAATTTCTACCATATAAGTCTACAACAATCTTCGACCTGTAATACAATTGCTTGAGTGAAATTAATTGGGCGGCCAGATGCACAGTGGTATGCAAACGTCAATGCAAATACACCGTAATCATTTCCGTTCTTCTGGTAAGGTATCTTTGTTTTGACAAGGAGAGGCCACACATGAGTATCATACCATTCGTCGTTCGAGAACTGCTTACCCAGAAAATCAATCTGCATGTAGATAAGAGTACATTTCGCTATAGTTAATTGCTTTCCATAAATAAGAGCACTTAAAGAACGATCAGTTTTCATACTGTTGCAAACTGGTAACGAAGAACGATCAGTTTTCATACCGTTGCAAGGTCCCATCTCCTATCTTGACAGTTGTCGACCAACAGCGTTAAGTGAGCTCCATGCCAAATAATGAAAATCATCAACCTTTTCTCTTTAGCCTCCCATACTTTGATGCCATCTTTACCCCAAATATTCTCTTCTAATGCTTTTAAGTTGTTTTCTCGCCACCAACACTGATAATTAAAAACAAAAAATCACACAAACAGCAACACTTTATCACGAAGTAATTGTGAGTTTAAATATAGTAGGGAGGTTAGCAATGTAAACTTACACAGACGCTGGGATCGGAAAAAAAAAAACATTCGAGTACCGATCCTTTACAACCTCGAACTACCAATACATCAGATTGGTGTCAAACCACGTATCCAGCTCCAGTGCATTCTTCAAGGCCTTTGGTGTCACCATCATGTAGTAAATTTTAAGCTCATCCAGTTTGTGAAATGTAAACATTAAGAACAGTTAAACAAAATTCAACAACTTACAAGCATAGAAAAGCACCAAGCAATTAACATGGGATTTTTTGTTCAATACTTTTTGTTTGTAGAATCCAAGGAATCCTTCTAGAAGAGTGATTTCTGACTCAGTCAAAACATAGTCCGAATGCAATCGTTTTATCCGCCATACGAGTGTGTTGATGTCTGACATTGGCGTGTGGACTATGATCGACATCTCGAGCATTGCATTAATTGGAGTGATGAAGATTTCGTCAACGCATGGCATGACTGGATAGGCAAATGCAATTTCCGGCCACAGAGAAGTTGTTGCAAAATCCACTTGGATAGGCTCGTCCGAATACTCAAGCTTCTTGGCAGTAGGTGAAAATTTGTAGGAATGCCTTCCCTTTTGCACAACACGTTTTTGTTGACTGGAAGGCGTATCTTGCAATGGATTTTATCGTTATAGTGACATGCGGAACAGAAAAGAAATTAATTTAATCCATAGAAAATAATTTAATTACCTTCTTACTCTCGATGTCTGACTGGAAAGTGGATCTGAGATTCCATCTCAACATTAATGAATGCGAAGGCAAATGAGTCTCTAAATTTTTTTAGCTTATTCCGCAAACGCGTGGTGAAATCCTCCAACTTTATCTTCTTCCGGACTGTTTGGAAAGATGATCTCTCTAAATGTTCCAACAAAGCATTTACCTATACAATGAAGTAATAATAAAAGAACGAGTCATCCATGAAGTTAGCAACATAAGATTGGCGGGAGCACATTTTTTTTGAAAAAAATAGAGGGCCCTCACTGAATGGAAGTGTTGGATGACTCATCGGTCTAAGTGCTCTTTCACCACCTTTGCTACAAACAATTTTCTGGACTTGTAAAAGGAATACCATATGAAATAGGACTCTCAATGCTTTTTCAAAGTGTCGTTTGGCCCGTGTAGGATATTCTTCCTCCTTGTATCCCATAGTTTGATGACCTCATCAACGTATTCACTGTAATCCATCTCGCTTCTCTTTAGACTTTCTACTCTTGTAAATGGCAAATCGAGTGGCGGGGAGACAACCTATTTGATGCCGAATTGTTTTGAACATGTCTAGGATTGTGCCTTTCTACTACCCAATAATGAAGGAGTACAATCCTCGAACTGAACAATTCCTTATCATACTTTGGGACTTGGTAAGACAACTTCTTAGGCATCTTAGCATACGGCTGACAGTCGAACTACAAGATTGGAACTAGGAAAGATTAATGCAGGCAACATTAAGTGTTATTTGGGTACGAATGCACAATATCAAACTGAAATGTTTTATTACCCCATCCTCAAGTAAGTTGTTGATGTGTAGTCATATTTCTTTTATATTTGTAACCAGCCTTCTTTCAAGCAGTGTCAATTCCCACATCTTAAATAGTGGGAACTGTAGATCCTTCTTCCAATTGTGATCAGGTGTACGACATCTTCTGATAGACATTCTTGAGTGTGCCCATATCTGCAAAGAGAATAAATGAAATCCATTTAGCACTTAATATACCAAGGTATTTCATATTCAAAGTTAGATTAAGAACTTTAAACCACCTCTAACAACTCGAGGGGCCTTGTAGTGTAATCTTCGCACTGTTTCCTTTTTCTACCCCCCCCCCCCCATCTTCTTCTTCTTTTTCGTCTTCACCTTTTAACAAGGTTGTGACCATTGTAGGCATCCTGTAAAGGCTAGCAAGGCACGCTAGACTCCATGTATAACAGTTGAACTCCCTAAAGAGCTCCAGTTGCCAAGCTGACCCTTAGGCACAGGACGAATTGGAAAATATTTGCCCAGAAACCAAGAAAAACAAGTAAAGCCTGGTCTTATAGATCTCATTCTTCTTCTTCGAAAGCTTGAAATTTTCTTCTAACCACTTGAACTTGATTGTAATGCCAATGGAATCTTTGCAAGGCCGTAGAGCCATACCAAGCAACTCCATGCACACAGGGACATTGGCAAGCGGAAATGTCCTTTCCATTACGGGTGAATCATCTATAGGGAGCGCATAGATGTATACAATGTCTTCCAAAATGACTGTGGCTTCGTCGGTAGGCAAATGAAATGTGTTGGTTATGGCCTCCAACTCTTAACCAACCCAATAATGAGGGCGTGGTCAATTCTCATGTAGTCTATCTCTGAAAAGTGAGATAGACCAACCTCCCTCACAGTGTCCTTCTGCCTATCCGTTAGAACCCATATTTTCTTATCCGGGTTCGTATTTATGCATCGATAAGCGTCTTGTTCAACACCATTCATTATGACCTTCGAGACATGTGAGTCTTTCTCATAACACATTTCACCACCATCATTATTTTTGTGTCCTTTAGCCATGTATTCAAATTGAAAAGATGTAACAAGCACATAAAATGTATCTAAAAACATCAATGTAATATAACACGAGAATATAACTATAGTGCAGCCAAATGAAAAAAGAACAAAAGGACAGGAGCATGTTGAGGAACCATACTCACACCAAACCTTATGTCCCACTACTGCAGTCACATATAGAGTAATTATATGAGCCTTGGCATAGGAAATGTTTAACATCCTTAGCACTCACACATACAATTGGAGCCATGATTTTGGTAATGTTGACAAAGATTATCCCCATATTGATGCATCTCACCCCAAAATTTTTCACAATGAGATAATCATAATTCTGGAAAAGCCCAAAGTACACTTGAAAGGTGCTTAGTGTAAAAGTTGTACCATTTTCTTTTTCCTTTTTGGCTAAATTGGAGCATTATTCAAGAGTGATACTTTTAACTTACAAGACCCAGGAATCAATCACAGGATATGTGTGTGATACAAAGGTGCCAACACCACTCAACCATGAGAGTGTTGGCAAGGTTGTGCTTTCAAGTCATTCTACGATTCAAAAGAGAAAAATAATCATAATTCATCAACCCAGCCAACAAATGGAAGGCCATGGAATAACAGTGTGATCCACCAAAACAATAGTATGGACCCCACATTTACAAACTCAAGGCCCTAAGAAACTACACATAACTTCGTATTGGAGATCAAATAATTCCACATGTTGTGCAAAAATTTAAAATGGCCTATCAAGCATTATAACAAACACTTGACATACAATTTTCATGTCAAATGTTAATACAGTACACAAGAGCTTATACCAACCATTTACAAATTGAAATACGTTTTGAACCCATCAAGTGTGACTACAATATAGAAGAACTTATACTCATTAATCAAAGAAAATACAAGAAGCACGTCACTGCACCGAGAGAGAAACAGAGCCCAAACCATTCAAACCACAGACATCAATGCTACACAACTCGAAATGGATTATTGGGAAGGAAAACTAAATGCTACCGGCCATTTTTGTCAAACAACTTATTTGAAGCCATTAAGCCAAAAACACACAACAAAAAAGCAAAGCAAACGAGAAAATAGTGGATGGAACTTTTTAACAAAGGGTACATTTGAACATACCTACTTCGAGTCGATGAGTGATAAAGGTGATAGAGAAGGGAGAAGAGAGAGCACAAGAGGCACGGAGCAACGGCATCGACACAGTGTGGGAGAAGAAGGAAGGAGAAAACGGAAAAAATGGGAGTGAATGAGGGAAACTAGGGCTTTATGGGATTTACGAAGAGCGACCTTCATCTTAAATTGAGAAACGCTAGCATTGCTGGTTAGAAAGTTCGAAAAAAAAAAAAAACTAAACCATCCCCTAAGGGACCACATTTGTGCTTTAGGAAATAATTTTCATTTTTTCGTGTAACGGCCAAATACGGTGCTTTTTTCGGTAAAATTCTCAAAAAATAAAGGAAAAAAAGAAGAAGAACAAGAAGAAGAAGAGAGCTGTAGCTTCCACTAACATATCACTTTCTTACACACCCTATCGGTGACTACCAACATGCCACTTCACATTTATAGCCTTCTAATGTAGTGGATTGCCACTTACATAACATTTTATACGGCATTATCTTATAATGACGAGTACTGCCAAATATAAAAGCTATCGAATTTCTAGCTTTGCTATCAGTATAAGTTCGAAAACACAATCTGAATGGACACAAGAAATACTCAAGGTCAAAAGCTTTTTAAGGGGTGACCTTTGTTCGTGATTTTGCACAAAGGCCCACAGCTGAACCGGTTGATCCTGAAAGATGAGCACACCCACCAGCTTCTTAAAAGCATTGATGATCACCAAGCTGCTTCATACTAGATAATGGGATGTGATCCAGTGAGAACAGTTCTCACGGAGTCTTCGTGAGAATTTTTTTGTGGGGTCCACTTGGAGCCCCATTTTGGAACGGGACAGGTGGGGATTGAAAGATCTATATGGGATCACCCTGAGTATCAAGCTTGGCCCCAATCCCATGCTTCTAACCCCTTCATCCATGGCCAACAAGCCCAATCCACTCGTATGGGAATATAGTCGATCCAACGGTCCAGTTCTCGTATGGATATATAGTCGATCCAAAGGTCCAGTTCATTTGCATTGGTGCCAAACCCTCGGGCGTGTGACTATAAGGGGGTCCTTGTCCATTGCAAGGTTTGGATTGGGTGATAGGTGGGCTCCACCCATAGTTCTCACTGTTTGAACCGTGAGAACAGTTCTCAGCTGATTATTTTTCCCAGATAATTACCATCTCTAATTTTGCATCATTGTCTAGGCATCACCTGCCTAATGCATTCTTGGTCCACCATGCTTTTAACTCATCAATCAAAATCATACGCCCAACATAAGTGTTATCTACTTTGGATGACTCACTCTTAGGCATCATAAATGGCAAGCATTGATCCGGTTTTCAGCGAGCAGGCAAAATAAAACAGGGAACAAGGGGTTGCCCACTACCTACGGCGTGACCCTCGGTTCCTCTCTTCCTGCAGGAGGCTTCTTTCCCGTCATTGGGGCCTCTCTCTTTTTGCAGAAGCAGACTTCTTTCCCATGGCTGGGTTCTTTCGCGAGTCCAGACCACTTGGTTGGGTACAAAAAAAAAATGGGGGCAACTGCAACACACTGCAGTTTCAAGTTACAGACACGGCAAAAATGATACAAACCATGACTGATGTCGATCATCCTACAGGTAAACTGAAATGTTGAGGGTGCAACTCATACACAGATTCTATCAGGGGTGGATCTACTGTTGGGCCAGGTAGGGCTTGGGCCCAACCTCAAAGTCTTACAAATACTTAAAAAAAAAAAAACCAACATATGTTTGAGCCTGTTTAAGTGAAGTGAAATGAGGCCCACGTGGATCTCATTCCACTTCAACCCTAAGCATTTCAGTTCTCCTCTCCTCTCCTCTCCTCTTGGTAAGAGCTGATTCTACTCCTGCAACTGGAATCGATTTTACCCCGCAGCAGACGGACTCTTCCTCTCTACATCTCAACTCTCAAGTAATCTCCTTCTCTCTTCCTCTCTCCCTCCGTCTCTTGCGATAATGGGTTACGATTTTTGGCTTCTTGACATGGTTTGATGGATTGGATTAGGGCTTATGATTTTGTTGCATGTTTCCTTTCCACTGAAAGTTTGGATAATGGTTTTTCAAACTCTGGGTTTGCCAAATGTTCGATTCTGGTGGAACATTGAATCATCTGGGCTACTAGGGTTTTGATTTGGGGTTTTGGGTTTTTGTTTTTATTGGCTTTCTTGTTTGTGGATTTTTAATTGGGGTTGCTTAGATTCTTAAATAGTAGATTTCTGATTTGGGGTTTTGAGTTTTTGATTTTATGGCTTTCTTGTCTGTGGCATATTTTTGTTAAGTGTGTTCAAGTTCAACGATTCTTTCTTATTGTGCAACTTGTGAGATGCTTAAAAGTTTGCTTGTTATAGAATCTGAGTGAGGATACAGATGAGATGTTTGATGATTTATTTGAGAAGTATGGAAAGGTGGTATTCATGCAGTTGTGTGATTTGGGTTTGTGTAGATATGGATAAATTCCTCATCAAAAGGAAACCCATTCCTGATCAATCACCCGTGGTATTAGAAGTAGAAGATACTCCCCCTACTCAAGTGCAACCTGCGCTAAAGCGAAACCGTGTGGAGAATGATCATACAAATCTTCCAGCTGATCCGGGGTTACGTCCTCGAATGTCAGATTATCCTCCTAATGAGCAAGAGTCCGTTCGACGATCATATCTACAAAAAGGTCCTTTTCAGCCCCGTGAGCACAAATTTCCATTAACACTTATATACAATAAGCTACGGAAATTCAATGCTTCTTGGTTCAATGATGGTGGTGATTGGCTAGAGTATAGCATACACGATGATGTTGTTTTTTGCTTGCATTGTTATCTTTTTAGACCGGACCACGGGGAGCAAGGAGGTGGAGATTCCTTTGTAGTTAAAGGGTTTAGAAATTGGAAAAATAGAAAGGCATTACAGAGTCATGTTGGGGGGCCTAATAGTGCTCACAATCACGCATATAGGCAAGGGCAAGCTTTACTAAATCAGAAGCAACTGGTTCGAACTCTTTTGTGTAGACAGTCTGACAAAGTTCGAAGTGCATACAGACTTCATTTGCAAACAATAGTTAATTGTTCTCGGTTTCTTTTATGATAAGGATTAGCCTTCAGGGGTCATGATGAGTCCCCTACTTCAAGTAATCCAGGGAACTTTCTAGGGCTTTTGAAATTCACAGAGAATCACAATGATTCCATTAAGGATGCGATACGAAACTCTCCTGGAAATCTCAGCTTGACTTCTCTAGAGATTCAGAAAGATATTGTCAATTCAGCTGCAGTGGAAACTACAAACGCCATCCTTAAAGAGCCTGGAGATTCTTTTTGCTCAATTTTGGTTGATGAATCTCGAGACATATCAATTAAAGAACAGATGGCTGTTGTTTTGCGCTTTGTAAAGAAAGATGGATGTTTGGTCGAACGTTTTCTTGGCATTGTGCACGTTGAGGAAACTAGTGCCTTATCACTCAAAGTAGCTATTGATTCACTTTTCTGCAAACATGGATTATGTATATCAAGATTGCGTGGTCAAGGTTATGATGGAGCTAGTAATATGCAAGGTCAGTTCAACGGTCTTAAAGCCCTTATCATGAAAGAAAATGGATCTGCATTTTATGTTCATTGCTTCGCCCATCAGCTTCAGTTGGCATTGGTTGTTGTTGCCAAAAACATTCCTCATGTTGCATTGTTCTTCAACTTGGTTTCTAGTGCCGTGAATACTTGTGCTGCCTCGTGCAAACGCCGAGAAATTCTTATGGGCAGCCACAATACAAAAGTTCTTGAAGCAGTAGAAAATGGTGAACTTGCTACTGGACAGGGTCTCAATCAAGAGATTAGTTTGAAACGGCCTGGAGATACACGTTGGGGGTCGCATTATGCTACTCTTGTCCGCTTTCTTGTCATGTTTCCTTCAGTTATTGAAGTTCTTGAGCGTGTGGTTGAAGATGGTCTAAACTCAGAACAAAGAGGAGAAGCGTCTGCTTTACTAGAATCGTTGCAATCTTTTGATTTCATTTTCATATTACATTTGATGAGAAGGATTCTTGGAATTACTAATGATTTGTCAAAAGCATTGCAGAGAAGTGATCAAGACATTATCAATGCAATGACACTTGTTAAAGTGTCCAAGCAACTATTGCAAACAATGAGAGATGACGGATGGGGTCTTCTTATAACAGATGTATCTTCTTTTTGCACCAAGAATATCATCACCATCCCTAACATGGAAGACAAGTTTGTAGCAAGAGGGCGATCTCGACGTAATGCTGAAGAGATGACAAATCTTCATTATTATCGTGTGAGTTTATTCTACAAATGTATAGACTGGCAGCTTCTTGAGTTAAATAGTCGCTTTGATAAAGTGAATACAGAACTGCTTCTTTGTCTAGCATGTTTGAATCCAAGTAATTCGTTTGTTGCTTTTGATAAGAAAAGTTTGATACGTCTTGCTGAATTTTACCCTAGTGATTTTTCCAGTGAAACTCTTATGATACTTCATGATCAGCTAGATAACTATATTATAGATGTGCGCTCTAACCATGAGTTTTCCGAATTAAAGGGAATCAGTGATCTTGTGAGGAAGATGGTAGAGACAAAGAAAAGTATTGTTTATCCGTTAGTGTTTTTGTTGATGACATTGTCATTAATCTTGCCTGTTGCTACTGCTACTGTGGAGACAGCATTTTCTGCTATGCACATCATAAAAAACTGATTGCGCAACCGAATGGGAGATGGTTGGTGGTTGAATGATTGTTTGGTCAAATACATTGAACGAGAGATTTTTGATTGTGTTGATGACGAAGCAATCCTTCAACGCTTCCAAAAGATGGGTCGTTCAACTTCAGGGGATCCTTCAACTCGTCGTGGGCAATTGTGAAAATGATTATGTTATTGGAGTTAAATGAAATGAATTTTTTGTGTTTATGTTATTAGTAAACAATCTATACGATACCCATTTTTGTTGATTGTGGGTTTTTTTTTTCTTTCAATGAAGTATTGATTATATATTTTGTTGTTTTCCTATTCAAATGGTTGTGATATATTTAGAGACGTATTAGGAATTTATTAGTCACAGTCCGTAGTGCCCTAGCCGGATGAAATTTCTGGCTCCGCCACTGGATTCTATCAATGCATCTCCTGATGCATAGCCTAAAAAGGAGCCAAGCAATCTATCACAAGAAACTACGTAGACAGTAAAAACACAACCAATAAAAACAAGAGTAACTAAATGAACTTCTGTAAAACAAATCCTGAAAAGAGCACTATATAGGCAGTAAAAGCACAGCCAGTTTAAAAAAAGAGAACCTAGATGAACTTCTGTAAAACAAATCCTGAAAAGAGTACATCAAATTAAATCTATCCACTATTCCTATCCTTTCCCCCCCCATTTCCACTACTACTGGTGCAAGCAGAAGGGAGAGAACCAAATGGCCCTTCTTCCACAGAAGCAGGCACCAAAAGACGAGACCCTCTCGCGGATAACCAAGAAAACTTTAATAGAAGAAACTCATATTGCCATCCACCTATCCACCTCTCAAGTGTAAAGACATTACAGTACAAAAGAGCAATGCAACAACATACTCATGCGGCAGCCACCACCACAGGGATGCACCTGTACCAGAGGTGAAGGATGGCAGCAGCCAACCATTCTTCCTTGCATGCTCCACATAGAACACAAATTTCTCCTCCGCATTGGGAATATCAAGAGCTAAATCATCAAGAGAATCCCTGATCCTTGCAAACCCTTTCGTCATTTGATTGATGGTGATCAGTCCTTCCCCAAAGCACTCTTGTAGCAGATCCAACATCCCATCGTTCTTCTTCTCCATTGCCATAACCAGTGCTTTCTTCACTACCTCATGATTGAAGAATGGCATCCCAAGATCACGAATGCACGGACATGCATCCCCAACCACGCGTCCACTTTCATACTCTTCCAGAAGCTTTGTTATCTTGTCTTTGGCATCCTCCACTGCCCAACCAGTGCCATCACCCCAGCACCTGAGAATTCTCTCACCTGCATGACGAGCAGCAAGCAGTGAGCGAGCCATGTGGACAGTCTCGCTCCCACTGCAATTTGGTGGGAGCTTACTGTTGATCTCCTCCAAATTTAAGGGAACCAGGACGTCATCAATCACTGCCCTGGCCAGAAAGAGAGCTAGCTCATTCGAAGCATCCAAAATGTCAAGTGCAGTATCCTCTGCTGATTCTAGAAGCATGACAAATCCATTCACAATATCTTCTGTATAGAAAATCTCTGTATGGAGAGCAGAAAGCAGAACAGAAGCCATCTCCTTCTCTCTGTTCTTCCTGTCCATGGCAAGCGTGATTAACTTCTTGAGAAAGACTGGGTTCAATTTCGGAGCAGCAAGATCTTCCAGGCTTCGAATGAGCTCAGGTATGTCATCTGAAAGAAAATACTCATGAATGATGATTACAGCCTCCTCCTTGAATTGTCTCACCTTTTCATCCTCCTCATCCCTGAACTCTCCCTCTGAACCTGAGGACTTCAGAAATGAAGAATCCAGCCAGCCTTCATCAATTGCCTTTGGGGCAAGAGACTGGTGTTAGTTTTATGGACTCAATCCAGTAGATGATATAATAAATTGATTAATTTCTTTATTTATCAGTATATTCATGCTTTCCTTTCATGAGATGAATGGTGATTTATTATATACTTGCACATAACCAATACGAATGACATGATGGTTCATGAGATGAACCGGGGTCCACAAGTATATTAGATGTAATACATGTGTATGGATGAGATCCACATACGGGAGACATGTATGACAAATCTTATACTTAAAATATATTCACAACCAGTGATGAGACTGGACATCTCATACTGACAAGGTTGCAACACTTTGATCACTATGAGATAGTGTGATTTGTCTCGATCATCAGAATGGAAGATTCTGGATCATTGTGTTGGTACATCGGATGTATTGAAGGACCATGAGAAGCACCTTATAAACACTGTCTTTATTTTAAGGTCTGCTCTCATAATTCCCTAGCAATAGGCTCTCAATCCTGAGACATTAATGAACTCAAGTTTCTATCTATTCATTTGCTTTGAGTCACCAATGAGTGAGGCCAACTGTAGGTCAACACCTCGGTGATTTGGGTACATGGTAGTAGAGCTGTGGGAACATTCAATAGTCAAGAAGGAATCTATCTCTAATATCCCCTTCTGCCAATTAATGGATTTATCATTGGTAAGTGCGCACCCATTCCAATTAAGAGTTAATTGGAAAGGTACCTATGATCATTATAATTAATTGGGGCTCAAGGATAATAAGATATGGATCAAGTTTGGAAGACAGGTCCAATTGATCCATGGATATTGATAGAGGGGTCTACTTGTGGTAATGTGGAAGTTTAGGGTGTTCTATGTAATATTCCTAAGACTGGAGTTCAATTGCATTTATATAGTGGAGTTATTTGCAATTAACTGTGGGCCCGGATTACACATGAGATGTGCGGTCGCGAGTCCCAGTTGGAGCCAGCTTTCTAAGGAATCCCTAGTGGTCCCCACGCTAGCCCAATAATTAGAAAGTATCTAATTCTAGTAGAACTCTAAAAGGAAAGTTACTATTTCTATTTGAAGTGAGACTTCTAATAGTGGTAATAGTAGACTTACTAATTTTAGTAGAAGTGAGACTTCTATTTTAATTAGATAGGAATTAGAAAGATACTAATCATATTTGAAGTAAGACTTCTAATTATGATATGGTAAGTTACTAATTAATTAATGGAAGTAAGACTTCTATTTTAATTAAGAAGAGATAGTTACTAATTTTTGGAAGTAAGACTTCTAATGGAAATTAGTAAGTTGGGCTTGCAAAAGCTATAAATAAGAGGAGAAGAGGGCCTTGGACGTCCCATGCATAAATCCACCTAGGGATTCACGCCCAAGTCCCCTAGAGCAAGTGTTGCTCGAGTTTTTCCTCTCTCTCCCTCTTCTAGTTCTCTTTCTAGTTCCTCCCTAGAGTTCCTAGTAGTTTTCTCTTGGAGATCCCACCATCTTCTTGAGAAAAAGGAGAATCTAATACGGGTCATAGCGTGGAAGATCAAGAGGTCTTGGAGATCCCTATTGTAATTAGTAAAGAAAGACGCAACTCCTCCATTAGAGCACAACCGAGCTCCAAAGGTATAATCTACTTCCATGCATGTTGTAGATTTATTTGTTGCTTATATGTTGCTGTTTTTATCTTCTAGATAAATTGTTTTACTGATCATGATGACTGAGATTGAGGACATAGATCTTGGATTGGGTTTTATAGCCTTATGGATAGTTGATCCCTGCGTCAAGTGGGTCAAAAGTTTTTGAAACCTATCCTAGAGGCCCACCCTATTTCCAACCCCGCCGGGGGACACCCCCGGACCCCCTCCGCGTAGGGGGCATGAATCATAGTAGTGGCAATATTTGGCATCCTGTCTTTCCATTATTGTTTGGTAACCCGACTTTGTGAGTTGCTTTACTAGTATGAGATACTAACATGCAGGTTATCATGTTCTCTCCATATGGCCCACAAGTCTTTTACTTTCTTTTTATGGTTGAATGTTTATTATTGGCAAGTTGTAAAGGGCATCATGGTTTCCTTGGTTTCCCGGTTCAGGGCAAGGCATGATGAAATTCCCTATGTGCACTTTTATTTCCATTAATAGATTATCATGTAAGTCTCATCGTAGAGACATAGGAATTTATGTAATTTTCTAAATTTGTAAATTCTGGCGATGTCTGAGACTAAGAAGGAAAGTGAAGTTGGACTCCTAATCAAAGAGTTTGAAGATTACCAAAGGTGTTTTGGAGTTTCCCAAAGAGTTTGAGGAATTCCAAATTTTTGGAAAGTCTAGAAGTCCAAGAAGTCTATTCCGCTTGGGCCATGTGGAGGAGAGGACTAGTTTCTAATTTTAGCGTTTTCTATTTATAGTTGAATGCTTTATTTAGAATGTTTCCAAATCTGATCCAAACATAGCAAGTTACTAATATTGGTCAAATCAAATTATTTTTGGAAAGAGTTCTAATTAGTGTTGATGACTCATGAGATGGACACATTGGTAACACTAATTTTAGAAACTAGACTTTCCTTATAATAACTTGACTTGGAACCAATCTTAGATCATATCATGAGATGATTTGATGATTCATATATTTATATATGTGGGCCCTAATACCTTAAAAGGAAATCCTCAATTCTAAAATATTAAGTGGGAGCGGGGCATTTAAATTGATAAATCCCCATGGTTTTCCACCATAGGTCCATTGTAAGGAAAGTATTAGCCTCGCGCCACCAAGAGAGTGGCCGTTCCCCACGGAGGGCTTTTATTTATCTGGTTACTAGATATGGATCTCCTATGGATAGTATTGATGAGACGTGGTGGGGGTTCACTCCCCAAGGAGGAGCTGCCCATCGCGGTTGTCATGCAATATTAGTTGGTGGGTCACACTTAACTAAAATAATGATGTAGTATCCCCTAGGATTTGCCTCATGTATTTTAGAGACCAAAGCAAATCGGGAGTCATACATTATCTGGTATGAGATACCTAGATGATAATGAATGATTGGGGATCAAGGATAGTTAGTCTTAATCCTAATTTTGACGACTTTGATCCGCACCAATCTATGGGGCATTTGCACTCCCCAAGGAGGCATGCCCTAGGGGATTGGGATTCCGATGTATTCTAAATTCAGTGCTTATGAGGATTCCCACATGAATTTGGTAGAATACTAAACCCTAATGTCATTTATATTCTTTCATTGAATGTATGGTTATGTGCTTTAATTTATACAGCATGAATTCAAATACTTTCAATCCACTTGCGACCATCCTCAATCAGAACAAGTTGATGGGATCCAATTATGTAGACTGGAAAAGGAACCTGGATATTATCTTGACATCTTCAAATTGCAAATATGTCCTTCTAGTACCCCCCCCCCCCTTCCTGAGCCTGAGCCTGATGCACCACAGATTGTGAAAAACTTTTACACCAAGTGGACCAAAAACAATGAGATGGCCAGATGTTTTATTCAGGCATCCATGTCTACTGTTTTGCAAGAAGAACATCAATCCTATAAGTCAGCATACGATATTATATCGAACTTAAAGGAGATGTTTGCAGACCAGATTAGGCCTGCTAGGCAGGTTGCTATAAAAGTGCTGATGGAGACAAAGATGGCTGAGGGAACCCCAGTACAAAAACATTTGTTACAAATGAAGTTTATATTGAATGAGTTAGATGTACTGGGGATTATGATTGATACAGAAACGCAGATTCACATGATCATTCAATCACTACCAGACTCATTCAAACATTTCGAGATCAATTATAGTAAATTGGAAATGACCATAGCTGAGCTGTCTCGGCAGCTGGTAGTGTTTGAGGAAATCATGAAGAAAAGACCAACTGCCCTCATGACAGAAAAATCATTTGCTAAGTCTAAACCGAAAGGCAAAGACCGGGATAGCAAGAAGAAATCAGTCATCAAAGGTTCTAAGGTGGAGTATGGTTCCACTAGTGGTGTGGCCAAGGTCAAGGGTACGGGAGCAAAGGGAAAGTGTTTCCACTGTGGTATGACAGGACATTGGAGGAGGAATTGTCCACAATTTCTGTCAAAGGAAAAGACCCCAGGTATGATTGAGTCATTTGTTTCTGAAGAAAGTTTTTAACTAGTGCTTCAGAATCTTGGTTTGTAGACTTTGGTGCAACTAATTACATCAGTAATATGTTGTAGGAGTTACAGGTAACCAGGAGGATTAATGACGGGGAAATCAGTATTAACCTGGGATCGGAAGCCAAGGCAGAAGCAGTGTCAGTAGGAGTAGTAACTTAGTTATTTTCAGATATTAAGTTGATTTTGTCAGATACATTATATGTACCGTTTTAAGACGGAATTTTAATTTCTAGTATGATGAATAAGAGTTATTCAGTTACTTTTGGTAATTAAATCGTCTTAAAGAGGAGCGGTACTCTTATATATTCTGACAAGGTAATCAATGGCTTTTATTTGTTAACTCCCACAATGTATGAGATACATGACGCTGATGCTAATAATAGACCATCATTAAAGAGGTAGTCACCTTCATCTAATCCAACAAACTTTGGCACCTAAGAGGCTAGGTCATATAAACCTAAACAGGATTGACAGGCTAGTGAAAGATGGTATCTTGCCTTCATTGGTGGTAGAATCAATGCCTATCTGCAAATCCTGTCTGGAAGGCAAAATGACCAAAAGACCCTTATTCATCTAAGGGCAGTCGAGCCAAAGATTTATTGGAGTTAGTGTTTACTGATGTGTATGGACTCATAATATTAGAGTGAGAGATTGATACGAGTATTTTATCACTTTCACCGATGATTACTCGAGATATGGATACATATACCTTATGCACCGCAAGTCCGAGATTTTTGAATAGTTCAAAGAGTTTCGAGCGGAAGCGGAAAAGCAATTAGGTAAAAGTATAAATACTCTTCGATGAGATCGATGAGGCGAATATCTCTCCGCTAAGTTTATGCGATACTTATCAGTAAATGGGATTTGATCCCAGTAGTCTGCTCCTGGTTTGCCTCAACAGAGTGGAATAGTAGAAAGAAGGAACAAGACTCTTTTAAATATGATCAAGTCTATGATTAAGTTTCTACTGATTACCTATATTTTGGGATATGGAAACTGAAATATATATACTAAACCTCATTCCATCTAAGTCTATACTTGAGACTCCTAGGGAGTTATGGACAGGGTGAAAGCCTAGTCTACAACGTTTTCAGGGTTGTCTGGCACACGTGCTGAAGGATAAGACGGATTAGTTGGAATCGAAGTCGGAAGTATATATGTTTATATTCTATCCCAAAAAGGAACTAAAGGTTGGTTGCTCTATAATCCCAGAGAGCAAAAAGTGCTTCGCAGCACCAATGCAGTTTTCTGGAGGGAGATTATAAGATTAACTGGAAATCTTTAGAAATGGTTATCTTGGAAGAAATTTAAGAAAAAACAATTCCAAATCCAAGAATAACCAAACTTTAAGAAAATCCGCCATATTTGACCCAGTAGTTACACCAGTGCCTTGTCGTAGTGGGAGTATTGTCAGGACCCTTGACAAGTTCTCGGTCTAGGGAAAGTCTTACAAGGCAATCCCGGTGTAACCGGAACAAGATCCCTATAACTATGATAAAGCCGTTAATGACATAGTTTTGGGACGTTGGTTAGATGCTATGAAAGCTGAGGTGGAGTCTTTGTACTCTAATCAGGTCTGGATACTTGTGGGCTTGCCTGCCAATAGCAAACCTATTGGGTGCAAGTGAGTCTACAAAAGAAAATGAGAGCCAGATGGAAGAGTTCCATCTGGATACTCTTATCCATTGCGGTTCATCTCGGTGACGAGATTTGGCAAATGGATATCAAGACAGCATCTCACGATGGGAATCTTGAGGAAAAGATCTATATGATGTAACCAGATGGTTCTAACCAAGTGCGAAGAGTTTGCAGGCTGCATAAGTCCATTTATGGATTCATGCAGATATCCCGAAACAGGAACATCCGTATTGACTAAAGCAAATCAAGTCACTTGATTTTTATCAGAATCCGGATAAGTCATGTGTAAATGAAAAGTCAAGATCGCAGGGTAGTTTTTTCTGATATAATATGTCGACAACATCCTTCTCCTATGGAGTGACATAGGGATATCGTCAACAGTAAAAGTTTTGGTTGGCTAAGACTTTTGATAATAAAAGACTTTGGAAAAGCCAGGTACATCCTAGGAATCAATTTCCATTGAGACCGGAAAAATAGGATGATAAGGCTTATCCCAATGATGTGTACATAGATAAGGTTCTGGTACGGTAACCTATGCTTTGTACTAGACCGGATATCTATCACGCAGTACGCCTAGTCAGCAGATATAAAGTCTAGCCCAGGTCTTTATCATTGACTGCTGTACGATGTGTTCTTGAATACTTGAGAAGGACTAGAGATCACATGTTGAGTTATAGCAGTGATGAGTTGATTCCAGTCGGTTACATAGATACTGACTTCTAGTCAGATCAGGATTCCAGGAAATCAACTTCTGGGTATGTGTTTATGCTGTAATTACTTGAGAAGCAATTACGGAAGCAGATTGACTCAAAAGATTCCTTATGGAATTTGAAGTGGTATTTTTGGCAGGACAGCCGATCACAGTTTACTGTGATAACAGTAGGGCAGTCATTAAGTCCAAATAACCCAAGAGCCAAAAGGTATGTACAGAGGAAGTTGTACATGGTCAGATAGATTGTGCAAAGAGGTGATGTACGATCACTAAGATAGCCTCTGCAGACAATCAAGTAGATCCATTTACTAAGCCTTTGACTACTAAAGTCTTTGAGCTATATGTAAAAGGGATGTGCATGAGATGCAACTCTAACTGGCATTGAGCCCAAGTGGGAGATTGTTAGTTTTATGGACTCAATCCAGTAGATGATATAATAAATTGATTAATTTCTTTATTTATCAGTATATTCATGCTTTCCTTTCATGAGATGAATGGTGATTTATTATATACTTGCACATAACCAATACGAATGACATGATGGTTCATGAGATGAACCGGGGTCCACAAGTATATTAGATGTAATACATGTGTATGGATGAGATCCACATACGGGAGACATGTATGACAAATCTTATACTTAAAATATATTCACAACCAGTGATGAGACTGGACATCTCATACTGACAAGGTTGCAGCACTTTGATCACTATGAGATAGTGTGATTTGTCTCGATCATCAGAATGGAAGATTCTGGATCATTGTATTGGTACATCGGATGTATTGAAGGACCATGAGAAGCACCTTATAAACACTGTCTTTATTTTAAGGTCTGCTCTCATAATTCCCTAGCAATAGGCTCTCAATCCTGAGACATTAATGAACTCAAGTTTCTATCTATTCATTTGCTTTGAGTCACCAATGAGTGAGGCCAACTGTAGGTCAACACCTCGGTGATTTGGGTACATGGTAGTAGAGCTGTGGGAACATTCAATAGTCAAGAAGGAATCTATCTCTAATATCCCCTTCTGCCAATTAATGGATTTATCATTGGTAAGTGCGCACCCATTTCGATTAAGAGTTAATTGGAAAGGTACCTATGATCATTATAATTAATTGGGGCTCAAGGATAATAAGATATGGATCAAGTTTGGAAGACAGGTCCAATTGATCCATGGATATTGATAGAGGGGTCTACTTGTGGTAATGTGGAAGTTTAGGGTCTTCTATGTAATATTCCTAAGACTGGAGTTCAATTGCATTTATATAGTGGAGTTATTTGCAATTAACTGTGGGCCCGGATTACACATGAGATGTGCGGTCGCGAGTCCCAGTTGGAGCCAGCTTTCTAAGGAATCCCTAGTGGTCCCCACGCTAGCCCAATAATTAGAAAGTATCTAATTCTAGTAGAACTCTAAAAGGAAAGTTACTATTTCTATTTGAAGTGAGACTTCTAATAGTGGTAATAGTAGACTTACTAATTTTAGTAGAAGTGAGACTTCTATTTTAATTAGATAGGAATTAGAAAGATACTAATCATATTTGAAGTAAGACTTCTAATTATGATATGGTAAGTTACTAATTAATTAATGGAAGTAAGACTTCTATTTTAATTAAGAAGAGATAGTTACTAATTTTTGGAAGTAAGACTTCTAATGGAAATTAGTAAGTTGGGCTTGCAAAAGCTATAAATAAGAGGAGAAGAGGGCCTTGGACGTCCCATGCATAAATCCACCTAGGGATTCACGCCCAAGTCCCCTAGAGCAAGTGTTGCTCGAGTTTTTCCTCTCTCTCCCTCTTCTAGTTCTCTTTCTAGTTCCTCCCTAGAGTTCCTAGTAGTTTTCTCTTGGAGATCCCACCATCTTCTTGAGAAAAAGGAGAATCTAATACGGGTCATAACGTGGAAGATCAAGAGGTCTTGGAGATCCCTATTGTAATTAGTAAAGAAAGACGCAACTCCTCCATTAGAGCACAACCGAGCTCCAAAGGTATAATCTACTTCCATGCATGTTGTAGATTTATTTGTTGCTTATATGTTGCTGTTTTTATCTTCTAGATAAATTGTTTTACTGATCATGATGACTGAGATTGAGGACATAGATCTTGGATTGGGTTTTATAGCCTTATGGATAGTTGATCCCTGCGTCAAGTGGGTCAAAAGTTTTTGAAACCTATCCTAGAGGCCCACCCTATTTCCAACAACTGGAACATAGTCTTTGCAGTGGGGATATCAAGCGAAAGGTCATCAAGACCATCAGCAAGTCGACCAAATCCTTTCACCATCTGACTCGAACTGATCAGGCCTTCTTCTGCTGCCTCTTTCAACAAGTTCAAAATAAGTGGCTCCGCTGTTTGGATCTCCATAGCAAGGATCAGAGCTCTCTTCACGACTTCATGATGGAATAAGGAAACACCCAGCTCCCTTATACATCTACACGCCTCCGTTGTATCTCCACTCCCAACGTATTCTCTCAAGAGATCAGCAATCTTTTTCTTCACCTGATCTTCAACAGTAACATGGATGCTGCCTCCCCATCGCCGCTCCACGAGCTCTGCATGGTGGGGAGCAGATAGGTAACTCTTTTCAGCAGTCTGTATAACCTGAAGTCCTTTCGAAGAGTTTGGGAGAGGCTTCTTTGCTCTGATGAGGAAAGCAGGAGGGAGTATGTCATCAACCACCGCACGTGCAATGAATAGGGCTAGGATGTCAACTGCATCAACTATTTCAAGCGCCAGATCGTCAGCAGACTCGAGAAGCATGACAAACCCTCGACTTATCTGGTCAGAGCTTATCACATCAGCATACAGAGCCGAGAGAAGAACAGATGCCATTTCTTTCTCTTTGTCATGCCTGTCCATTGCCATTGAGATAAGTCTTTTAACAAAATAGTGATGATACTCAAAAGAACCGAGATCTCTAAGATCTGAAGCTGCCAATTCGACTTCACCAGTGCTGAAGTATTCCTCTATGATGGAAACTACAGCCTTCTTATAATCATCAAAGGGAGTGGAGACAGTGGTGCCTACGAGCTGATAAGGTTCCTGCATCAACAAGAAGATAAAATTTCAAACCACTTACACCAGATTAATTCAAACAAAAAAGCATTCAATCCTCAGTCTTTTGCTAAAATGAAGTGTACATGTGTTCCATTCATATCAGTTATAATATTGGAAGCAACTAAAAGATCCACAACATACAGGTATAAGCAATATCCTACAAGCTACAGCTAAGCCGTGGGACCAAACCTTATTATTGCAGACCATCATTGGCACAATGGGACCTACCTTTTTAACTGGTTAAAAACAATATATGCATAAATTAGACAGCACCGATAAGAGCAGGAACCTACCTCTCCACTGTCATAGTTTGGATCATTTCGATCAAGTTGTGAGTCCCCATCAGTGTCAAGTAGTTTTCCCCATGTGCCCTTGCCACCAGCACCATCTGAAAAACCAATAACAAAAAGATTGAATATAATTCTCAATAATTCAGTAACTTCCTGTCACGACCCAGTCCCGAGATTTGATTAGCTCAGACAAATCCCGAGTCGCGAACGCATACTTACTCCCGTAAATTCCGAATTAACAAAAGCTAAAACGAAACTCACAAGGGATATCAAATACAATACCTGTCAACTGTATACAATGGCGGAAATTATACATTGACAAAATACAATACACATGTTTAATCTACGTTCAAGAAAGTCAATCACCGTATATTTAATACAATACGGGGACTTCACTTATATTCAAACTATATACATTCCAACAATTTATTTTCTCGCTCTCAGCGATCATATCCACTCGATTAAACTTCCTGGAGGTATCGGGCGGGCATCCTCCGCTGGCGGCGCGGCCTCGGCAGGACCGGCACGGGCATCTGGGCCTGTGACATTCATCAATAGTACCATGAACACGACGGTTCAACAAATACATACATGTTATGATAGTTCTAGCTATCACATAATCCAGTGAAATAATTCATTAACAATAATAACGGATCCAGTAATATCTGGACACTCTTAATTCATTTAACAATAATAATAATAACAATAACGGATCCAGTAATATCAGTAAGTTGATATCTACATGGACACTCTTTATTTAAGGGTTGTCAAATGGTATGGAATACGTCAGTGTCTTGATCAAAGATCACTAACTTCCATGAGGTTCCGGAACACCTCAAACATCTGCTGCAGCAGAAATAGTTCATTATGCAATTCATATTCAATGTACTTCACTCAATGAGTTAAGATGCGGAAACTAATCAGACTTCTAAGCTAAGCAAATGAGTGAAACATTCATTTTCCAATACACGTACTATTTTTGATGAATATCATTTGAATCATGCATTCGGAAAATTGAGTTTACACCTATGAAGGCTTATGCATTAACAATATTCAGCCTGTATACATTAGGCCTCAAAACAGACAATTCTGCATATCGTCGGTTCACCTATCGGTCAGCCCATCGGTCGACCGACGGCTTCATGACGGTTGACTGACGGTGCGTCGGTCAGAATTCCAGCGAGCTGAAATTCTCTGAATCCTGAACCATTTTTACGTTATCGGTCGACCTATCGGTCGACCGACCTCATCCTATCGGCTGACCGACATTGCGTCGGTCAGAAGTCCAGAGAGCTGGATTTTTCACTGAAAACGCATTCGAAACCCATCGGTCAGCTCGTCGGTTCATCGGTCGACCTGTCGGTCGACCGATAGCCACCCAAAAGCTCAGTTCGAGCTTCAGGTTTCTGAAGCCAAATCTCTGGCTTTTTGGTCCGATTGAGTTCTAATCATCCATAAACATCACAAAGCATAAAAACAAGTAAGTACTTGCCTTGTTTGAAGATCAAATGGAAGAAAACCCCTTGCTAGCTTGAATTTGAAATAAAAACACTTGAATCCTTCTTGAATCCTAGCTTTACAATTCCACAATTGGAATTAGACTTGAGGAAGATGAAGAGGTTGATGAAGTGACTTACAAATTCACTCACAAGGCTTAATTCTTGATGTTTGATGGAGAGAAATGAAAGAAAGAAGAGAAAAGAGGAAAACAAGGGAGGCTAGGGTTTTGGAATTTCCAAATGAATGTTCTTAGCTTATATAAACAACTAAATTGCACTTAGCCCCATAAGTTTCCATTAATTACAATTCGAGTCAAATGGAGGGTCACTTGAATCAATACTCGTCAAACGACTTCGAGTCTTTGACGAAAGTGAATGTACTCCCCGAGATACGCGTGTTGGCATTGAGAGTTTCCGTATTCGATGAAATACGTATAAAAACGTATTTACACAAAAGTCCCTCAATTCCTAATTTAAGTTCAAAACTTCATTCAATCCATTTACACTCCATTTTACAAGCTTGTTAAGCTTAATTCATTCTCTTAAGGCTAAACCAAGTCAATTTGGTACTAAGCCTTCATTAATTTGACTAAACATGTTTAATTAGCCATAAGTACGATTAATAAGAGTTAATCGTGATTAACTCGGGACGGGGTCTCACAACTCCCTACAACTTTTAGAACCATTCGGTCCTCCGAATGCCATACAAATCAATGAAATTCAAATAACAAATTATGAATTCATATTTACCTGTACGAATAGCTCGGGATACTTTCGAGCCAATTGCTCCTCAAGCTCCCACGTAGCCTCATTAGGTCCATGATGTGCCCAAAGCACTTTGACCCATCTAATCGTTCGCGTGCGCAGAACCGCCTCCTTGGTATCAATGATCTGAGTTGGCTTTTCAACATACGTGGTGTTCGGAAACACTTGGATCTCTTCATGCTTTATAATATGTGAAGGATCATGTACGTACTTTCGAAGCATAGAAATGTGAAATACATTGTGGATACCGGAGAGTTCTGTTGGCAACTCGAGACGATAGGCTACATTTCCAATTCGACTCTGGATCTTGAAAGGTCCAATGAATATCGGGGAAAGTTTCCCATTTTGCCCGAATCGGATAGTGCCTTTCATCGGTGAAGTTTTCAAAAAGACCATATCATCAATGGCGAACTCTAAATCACGCCGACGATTATCAGCATAGCTTTTCTGCCGTGATCTAGCAATCTTCAACCGATCCTGAATCTTTTGTACTTTCTCTGCTGTTTCAGCAATAATCGTAGGACCATGGAAACTTCGAGTTCCCACCTCTTCCCAGCTCATTGGGGTCCTACATCTCCGACCATACAAAGCTTCAAACGGTGCCATTTCAATGCTGGAGTGGTAGCTGTTGTTGTATGCAAATTCACACAACGCTAAATGGTCATCCCAATCACTCCCAAAATCAGATACACTGGCACGAAGCAAGTCTTCTAAGGTTTGGATAGTCCGTTCTGATTGTCCATCAGTCTGTGGATGATAAGCAGTACTAAACTTAAGTCTAGTACCCATTGAATTCTGAAAGGATTGCCAAAATGCGGAAATAAACCGACTATCTCGATTGGAAACAATTGAGACTGGAGTTCCATGCAATCGAATCACTTCACTGGTAAACAGTCTGGACATATCACTGAAACCAATATCTTTTCTAATCGGAAGGAAGTGTGCAGACTTCGTAAGACGATCCACAATCACCCATATGGCATCGTGCTGTTTCCTCGTTCTTGGCAAACCTGATACGAAGTCCATAGTAATGTGTTCCCACTTCCATCGAGGAATGTTCAGTGGATGAAGCAAGCCAGGTGGTTTTTGGTGCTCAGCCTTCACACGCTGACAGGTCAAGCATGAAGTTACATAACCAGCAATTTCTCGCTTCATATCGTTCCACCAAAACATATCCTTGAGATTCCTATACATCTTTGTGCTTCCAGGATGCATAGAGTATCTAACATGATGCGCTTCATACATCACTGCTTGTTTTATATTATTTTCCGCTGGAACACACAATCTGCCTCTAAAGTAGAGGATTCCTTCTACTAACATGAAGTCTGGTCTTGCAGCAATGTTGTCCCTGATCCTTACCAATTCCGGATCGTCGAACTGTCTATCCTTAATCTGTTGGATAATAATTGGTTCGAACACGGACATTGACATAGTCATTGCTTGGTCATCGACTGCCTCAATGGACACATCCATGTCCTTGAAATCATCAAGTTGATTCCATCCCCATTTCAATGATGCTACTTCAATAGTCTTTCGACTCAAGGCATCGGCTACGACATTGCCCTTTCCAGGTACATATTTAAATTGAAAGTCGTAGTCCTTGATCAGCTTTAGCCAACGACGTTGCCTCAGATTAATCTCCTTCTGAGTGAATAAGTACTGAATACTCTTGTGATCACAGTGGACTTCAAAAGTTTCACCATACAAGTAATGTCTCCATTGTTTCAATGCAAATACAACCGCTGCGAGCTCAAGATCGTGAGTAGCATAGTTCTTCTCATGCCCTTTCAATTGACGAGAACCATAAGCAATGACTTTTCTATGCTGCATCCCAAGCCAACACCCGAGGCATCTGAGTAGATCTCAAATCCTCCTCTTCCTTCGGGTAAAGCTAATACGGGAGCTGAAACGAGTTTCTGCTTCAAGGTCTGAAAACTAGACTCACAAGCATCGTCCCATTGGAAAGGAACGTCTTTTCGAGTCAGTTTCGTTAGTGGAGCCGCTATCTTTGAGAAGTCCTTGACGAACCTCCTGTAATAACCTGCCAATCCTAAGAAACTTCGAATCTCAGGCACATTCTTCGGACTCTGCCACTTGGTAACCGCTTCAATCTTAGCTGTATCTACAGCTAACCCCTTTTTGGTAATAACATGACCCAGAAATGCAACCTGTTGCAACTAGAAGTCACACTTCTTGAGGTTTGCATACAACTGATTTGCCCTCAGTATTTACAAAGTCGTCCTCAAATGATGTGAATGCTCCAACTCTATCTTCGAGTATACCAGGATGTCATCTATGAAGATTACAACAAACTGGTCTAGGTATGAAGCAAACACCCTGTTCATTAGTGCCATAAACACTGCAGGTGCATTGGTTAGACCAAAAGGCATCACTAGGAACTCATCGTGACCGTAACGAGTCCTGAATGCAGTTTTCTGTACATCCTGATCTTTAACCCGAATCTGATGATATCCAGATCGAAGATCAATCTTGGAAAAGTGTGCTGCACCTTGGAGTTGATCAAACAACTCATCGATCCTAGGAAGAGGATATTTGTTCTTAACCGTCATTTGGTTTATCTGCTTATAATCAATGCACATACGAAGGGTGCCATCCTTCTTTTTCACAAACAGAACAGGTGCTCCCCAGGGTGAGACACTAGGTCTTATGAAACCCTTATCAAGTAAGTCCTATATCTGTTTCTTCAATTCACATAACTCAGAAGGTGCCATTCGATACGGTGTTTTCGAGATTGGTGCAGTACCAGGCATGAGTTCAATTGTAAAGTCCACTTCCCTTGCTGGAGGTAGACCGAGTACTTCACTTGGAAACACGTCTGGAAATTCACAGACTACAGGAATGTCATTCAATTCCCGTACAGGCTTTTCTTCCGAAATAAATGCGATGTAGCCCTGACAACCACTACGCATCATTCGTTCAGCCTTTAATGCTGATACAAGCCTGGTGTCATATTTCTTTTGGACTCCTTCAAAGAGTACACTGGCATTGGTTTCATTCACTTTGAAAGTGATGATCTTGTGAAAACAGTCTAAACAAGCCCTGTATCTCGCAAGCCAATCCATACCGAATATTACATCGAAATCACTCACAGTTGTCAATACCACCAGATCAACTGGCATCGACATTTCCCCGATTTTAACATTACATTGGGGAAGATACAATTCACAGACTACTTTCTTTCCTAAGGGAGTAGAGACAGTAAAATCATAAGCTAATTGTTCTATCCGGTTTTGTATATCACAGACAAATGTAGGTGCTACAAATGAATGAGTAGAACTCGGATAAAACAAAGCTACTGCAGGTCTATTATCTACAAGTATAGTACCTTCAACCACGTTGGTGGCAACGTCAGCCTGTTCTCTATTGACTGCACAAGCCAATCCAGCTGCCTGTGGCCTATTAAGCTGTTGTGGTCTCTGATTTGGACGTTGCTGACCTTGTCGTTGAGGTTGTTGTTGTGGTTGTCTCGGAGGAGCAGGCAAAGCCAAACTCTGAGGAGGTGCAGGAAGTGCTGCTTGTCCCCGGTTAAGCTGCTGATAAGGGGCTCTATCATCTCTCCTTCTCTTTGGACATTGAGCCATTTTGTGTTCTAGAGAACCATAAACCAGGCAAGCCTCGGTAGTCCTCCAACACAACTCAATTCTGTGAGTCTTACCACAAGTCTCACAAACTGGCTTATTCTCTTGCTTATCACTCCTATTATCTTTCGGAGTGATCTTTTGCTGTGGTCTTTGCCTCTTATCTTTGGACTGTCCTCCTTTGGGGTACCACGGTTCATCACTTCTCTTAGCAGCGTTTGCAGCATCCTTTTCTCGCTGAATCTCTTCAGCAGTATAGGCCCTAGCCAAGACAGCATCAAATTTAGTAGGTATTTGACCAGCTACCACAACTGTCTTGTACTTTGGGTTCAAGCCTATAATAAACCGCTTGATTTTCTTCTCCTCAGTATTGACCAAGTCAGGAGCATACTTGGATAGTTTGAGGAAGTTATCTACATATGTCGACACGGATGTTTGACCCTGCTTCAAATTCAGGAACTCTGCTTCTTTTTGCTGCTGCACATGTTCTGGGACAAACTTTCTTTGAAAGTAATTCCTGAAAATTTCCCAGATTCCTTCTTCCGGCAGTGTCCTAAATGTGTCCTTGACACTTCTCCACCAAGTATTAGCTGATCCTCTTAGCATAGAGGAAGTCAGCGAGACTTTCTGTCTGAGAGTGCAGATAACTGTATCAAGTACATCCTCGATGTGTTCTAGCCACTCATCGGCCTGCATCACATCTTCGGTGCCTTGGAACTCAGTAGCTCCCCTCTTACGGAACTGTTCATAAAGGATATTAGGATCCTTTTCCTTGTTCTGATTCACCATCTGATGTTCAATATGCTGTTGAACTGGTGATGACATCTGCATTTGAGCCTGCATCTGGCTCTGAGTCTCTAACATCCTAAGCATCTGAGCATGCATACTAGCTTGGGCCTCTTGACTCTTTGCTAACTGGTCATTACTCAACATCAACTGGGCTTGCATGCCCATCTGTGCTTCATGGCTCTTTGCCATCTGCTCTAAAATAGCAGCGAACTTAGCATCGGTCTCAGATATAGGAGGAGGTGTGACTGCTACAACGTCATCCTGCCCAGATCCTGATCCAGAAGCCATGCTGTAACAATACGGAAGGTAAGATTAACATCTCAACACTTCCATCAATATCATTCACATAAAGTGAAAGCAATAAACACAAATCTATTCAAGATTTGTTACTGATTTAACGTTCCTCACATCGTTTACAAGGTTCTTAAGTCTTTTAACCTAAAGCTCTGATACCATACGATAAGTATGTGACGACCCAGTCCCGAGATTTGATTAGCTCAGACAAACCCCGAGTCGCGAACGCATACTTACTCCCGTAAATTCCGAATTAACAAAAGCTAAAACGAAACTCACAAGGGATATCAAATACAATACCTATCAACTGTATACAATGGTGGAAATTATACATTGACAAAATACAATACACATGTTTAATCTACGTTTAAGAAAGTCAATCACCGTATATTTAATACAATACGGGGGCTTCACTTATATTCAAACTATATACATTCCAACAATTTATTTTCTCCCTCTCAGCGATCATATCCACTCGATTAAACCTCCTGCAGGTATCGGGTGGGCATCCTCCGCTGGAGGCGCGGCCTCGGCAGGACCGGCATGGGCATCTGGGCCTGTGACATTCATCAATAGTACCATGAACACGACGGTTCAACAAATACATACATGTTATGATAGTTCTAGCTATCACATAATCCAGTGAAATAATTCATTAACAATAATAATGGATCTAGTAATATCTGGACACTCTTAATTCATTTAACAATAATAATAATAACAATAACGGATCCAGTAATATCAGTAAGTTGATATCTACATGGACACTCTTTATTTAAGGGTTGTCAAATGGTATGGAATACGTCAGTGTCTTGATCAAAGATCACTAACTTCCATGAGGTTCCGAAACACCTCAAACATCTGCTGCAGCAGAAATAGTTCATTATGCAATTCATATTCAATGTACTTCACTCAATGAGTTAAGATGCGGAAACTAATCAAACTTCTAAGCCAAGCAAATGAGTGAAACATTCATTTTCCGATACACGTACTATTTTTGATGAATATCATTTGAATCATGTATTCGGAAAATTGAGTTTACACCTATGAAGGCTTATACATTAACAATATTCAGCCTGTATACATTAGGCCTCAAAACAGACAATTCTGCATAGCGTCGTTCACCTATCGGTCAGCCCATCGGTCGACCGATAACTTCATGACGGTTGACTGACGGTGCGTCGGTCAGAATTCCAGCGAGCTGAAATTCTCTGAATCCTGAACCATTTTTACGTTATCGGTCGACCGAGACATTGCGTCGGTCAGAAGTTCAGAGAGCTGGATTTTTCACTGAAAACGCATTCGAAACCCATCGGTCAGCTCGTCGGTTCATTGGTCGACTTGTCGGTCGACCGATAGCCACCCAAAAGCTCAGTTCGAGCTTCAGGTTTCTGAAGCCAAATCTCTGGCTTTTTGGTCCGATTGAGTTCTAATCATCCATAAACATCACAAAGCATAAAAATAAGTAAGTACTTGCCTTGTTTGAAGATCAAATGGAAGAAAACCCCTTGCTAGCTTGAATTTGAAATAAAAACACTTGAATCCTTCTTGAATCCGAGCTTTACAATTCCACAATTGGAATTAGACTTGAGGAAGATGAAGAGGTTGATGAAGTGACTTACAAATTCACTCTCAAGGCTTAATTCTTGATGTTTGATGGAGAGAAATGACAGAAAGAAGAGAAAAGAGGAAAACAAGGGAGGCTAGGGTTTTGGAATTTCCAAAAATGAATGTTCTTAGCTTATATAAACAACTAAATTGCACTTAGCCCCATAAGTTTCCATTAATTACAATTCGAGTCAAATGGAGGGTCACTTGAATCAATACTCGTCAAACGACTTCGAGTCTTTGACGAAAGTGAATGTACTCCTCGAGATACGCGTGTTGGCATTGAGGGTTTCCGTATTCGATGAAATACGTATAAAAATATATTTACACAAAAGTCCCTCAATTCCTAATTTAAGTTCAAAACTTCATCCAATCCATTTACAATCCATTTTACAAGCTTGTTAAGCTTAATTCATTCTCTTAAGGCTAAACCAAGTCAATTTGGTACTAAGCCTTCATTAATTTGACTAAACATGTTTAATTAGCCATAAGTACGATTAATAAGAGTTAATCGTGGTTAACTCGGGACGGGGTCTCACACTTCCCCATATAGGTCTTATAGAAAAAATATTTTAACAAGCAAGCCCATATAAAACTTAACTGATGAATATAAGTACGATTGCGAGAGTGTTAAGCAGTTAATTGTAAACTTATATTGGATGTGTATGTAAGTTAATAATAAAGTAGTATTCCATGTGTAGATTACTCACACATGAAAACACTCTCATGAAAAATGAAGCTCATATTAACTAATGAGCTACACTCTTGTGGTGCCCACCAGTGCCCCAGCCTCCCATTGATCAAGAAAACCTCCCGCCTAAATTTAAGGGGGCATAAGGAAACTCTAATAATAAGCTCTTACTTACATATTAGAGCATTTCGTAAAACTCTTATTGTATTTTCTATTTTTAGATCTTATATAAAAATTAGAGCCTTTGCCACTAAAACAAATGAGCTAAGGACTGCTTTTTCAAGAGATTTTTTAGCTAAAGCAGATGGAGGTGAACAATGCAAAATTTAGAAGTGTTTTTGACGAAAATGACCTTATAAAATTTTAAAATGATGCTTATTTTGATTTTTTAAAAGGTAGACTCCAATTGCCATAATTCCTGAAGGTGGACCCCAATTACCGCGTGAAATAAGAGCTTTTTTTCACGATTTTACCAAATTAGAGCTTTTGTTTTAGACCATAATCTAATTAGCTCTTATTAATTAGACAAAAGTTTCCAAACGGCCCCTAAGAATCATACAACTTATTTTCATCAGTGGATTGAGACAACCCTTTTTTTAAACATTTTGAACCATTGATTTTGATGACTTAAAATCCCACCAAACAGAATCCAATCAGGCTGATTTTTTATGTATCCATTTTACATACGTAGACTTTCCCATCCCCTTGGTTAGTGATGGCTGGAGTTGGGCCCCACAACATGCAAGTGTCAATTGGGAGACCATTTCCTTGTGTGTGTGTTGCATGCATATTGATAAGAAAGCATATTAGACTAAATTATCATGGAAGAAAAGAAATGCAAAAGAAAATTATGACATTTTTCATGTAATTACTGGCCCTAACGTCCAAGTCCTCCAATAAAATATTCAAGTCAACCATCCACTTGGGGCTTCATGATGCATGTACCCAAAAAAAAAAAAAAATGTATCAAAGGCTAGTTCATTGAATCATATAATTCTCCAAATCAAAACCAGCACAACACAATTAGTGAACATCTATTTCCCTTTTATGAGGCTGCGCTGACCACAACCTCTTTTTTTTCTTTTTATTTTTTATTTTTTTGGGAATGATGGAACCTGAAAGGTGATAAGCAACTAGTTTTGGGCCTGTTTGGCATTTTACTATTAAAGTCAAGTGGAGTGAAGTGAAATGAAAAGTATGAATAAAATATGTAGCGGGTTATGATGGTATTTTATTTTTAGTTGTTTGGGATGGAATATTGTTGACTTTTGGTATGGAAAATGGAGTTTTTTTGTCTTTTAGTCAATGTTGTAAAAATCGCTAGGCGGACGCTAGGCGGTGGGCATGGACTACGGATTAATTCCCGATTAATCTCCGTCTAGCCCGATTAATCCCCTCCTAGTCCGATTAATCCCCGCCTAGCGCCTAGGCGGTGACCTCCGACTAGCGCCTAAGCCGATTTTTGCAACAGTGCTTTTAGTTAATAAATGTGGTTACTTTTTTACTTTTTGTTGGAAAAGTTGGAGGGAGTTTTGAGAAAAAGTGCTTTTGATGTGATGTTTAGGATTACCTAACTTTACTTGACTTTACTAGTCAAGTTACCAAACGGGCAAGAAAAAGAGTACTAGAGGAAGGCGTTTGGGCAATAGATGAGAGTGCAAATAATATGTGGGATAAGGTAGCAGAGTGTATTAGGAGGGTAGGGAAAGAAGTCTTAGGAGAATCCAAAAGGGGTGCTCCAGTTCAGAAAGAGGCATGGTGGTGGAGCGTAGCCGTCCAAGACAAGATAAGAGTTAAAAGAGAGTGCTTTAAAACTTGGCAAAATGATTGAAATGAAGTGAGCTTGGAGAGGTATAAAGAAGCAAAAAGAGAAACCAAAAAGGCAGTTAGTAAGGCCAAGGCAAAGGCATTTGAGGAGCTATATAGGCGACTTGACACTAAGGAAGGCGAAAGAGAGATATTCAAGCTTGCTAAAACCAGAGATCGGCGGACCAAGGACTTAAACCAAGTTAAATGCATTAAGAATGAGGATGAAAAGGTATTAGTAAAGGAAAAGGAGATAAAGGAGTGTTGGAAGAGCTACTTCTACAAGTTATTTAACGAAAGCAGTAGTAGTGACATACAATTGGGGCAGCTTACCATTTCTAGAGAAGAAGCGAATCATATGTTCTATAGGAGAATCAGTAGGGAAAAAGTTAAAGAAGTATTGAAAAGAATGAAGAATGGGAAAGCGGTTGGGCCAGATGGTATCCTTATTGAGGTCTGGTGATGCTTGGGGGAGGATGGCATTAGTTGGTTGACAAAGCTTTTTAATGTAGTGCTAAAGAGCAAGAAGATGCCTAATGCATAGAGGAAAAGTATTCTTATACCCATATACAATAACAAAGGAGATATTCAGAACTATGCGAACTACCGCGGGATTAAATTGATGAGCCATACGATGAAATTATGGGAGAGAGTTATTGAGAGAAGACTAAGAAGAACAACAAACGTTTCAGAAAATCAATTTGGTTTCATGCCTGGGAGATCAACCATGGAAGCTATCTTTCTCCTGAGGAGATTAATGGAACAGTATAGAGAAGGTCAGAGAGATTTACATATGGCGTTCATTGACTTGGAGAAGGCCTATGATCGGGTTCCTAGGGAGATTCTTTTGAGAGTTATGGAAAAGAAAAGAGTGTGTGTCGCATATATTGAGGCGATAAAGGATATGTATGATAGAGTCATGACATCTATAAGGACCACTGGCGGCGAAACTAAGGAGTTTCCTATCACGATTGGTCTGCACCAAGGCTCAGCGTTAAGCCCGTACTTGTTTGCCCTAGTTATGGATGAGATTACAAGACATATCCAAGATGATGTGCCGTTGTGTATGCTATTTGCAGATGACATTGTTTTAATGGATAAGACGAGAGAAGAAGTGAATGCTAAACTAGAATTATGGCAGAAAATATTAGAGATAAAAGGGTTTAGGCTAAGTCGATGCAAAACGAAATATATGGAATGCAAGTTTAATCAAAGTAGGACACCTGGTAATATAGAAGTAAGTTTGGGCACACAAAAGATTGTAGAGAAAGAAAACTTTAGGTACTTTGGATCTATGGTGCAACAGGATGGAGGAATTGATACTGATGTAAGTCACAGGATTCAGGCCGGGTGGAACAAATGGAGGAGTGCTTCGGGGGTCTTGTGTGATCGAAAAGTCCCCCTCAAGGTTAAAGGAAGGTATTATTAGGTGGCGGTACGACCAGCATTGTTATATGGATCAGAGTGTTGGGCAGTAAAGCATAATCATGTCAAGAAGATGGAAGTTGTGGAGATGAGAATGCTAAGACGGATGTGCGGGATCACAAGGAGAGATAGGATTAGGAATGAGGAGATTAGGGGCAAAGTAGGAATAGCACCGATTGGAGATAAAATGAGAGAAAATCGACTGAGATGGTTCAGCCATGTTAGAAGGCGTCCAACGGAGGCACCTGTTAAAAGGTGTGAAAGCATGGAGATTGCCAGGAGTAGGAGAGGGAGAGGGAGACCCAAGAGAAGTTGGAAAGAAACTATTAAGTATGACCTCATGGATCTAACGGAGGACATGGCCCTAAACAGATTTGATTGGCGTCGTCAAATCCATATAGCCGACCCCACCTAGTGGGAAAAGGCTTGGTTTGGTTTTGGGAATGATACTGAGACCACAATACTTAAAAGGTGCATACAAGGCTTATGTGATAAAAATTGCAATGACAAACATTACATTTAATAGAAAAACTGCTAAAGATCGGATTCAAATATCACAATTTAACCCTAGAATTGTTTTGATTAGGCAAAATATATCCAATATTCGACTACATAAATGGTAACATCTGAAACACAAATTAGAGCCTCAAACACATATGGAATAGGGTTTTTTTTTTCTTTATTTTAAATTTAATAATTCTGAACAGCAAAAAACATTTAAGACCACAAATAGTAAAAATTTTGGGAACACAGAACAATTCCATCTACAGCACTATGAAAATGTAATTTCAGTAACAAAGCTGCAAACATAACAAAATTAGTACTTAGCACCTGGAAGATGCAGCACAGTGAATTATACAACTGATGACAAGAACAATTAAAAATTATTAATTAGAAATACATCAAAAAAAGAAAGCATTTTCCTCAATAGTAAAAGTTAATATTTCAGAATTCAGAACTAAAAGAGAGAGCATATAAGTGAAGAACAGCCAGCAAGGAGTCTATGCTTGTGTGAAGACCCAAGAAACTGAAGCACCCAAACTCCATCCCAACATATGCCAGCCACAAAGTTCAAGAAAAGAAAGAATCCAGGTTCTGTGCTACCTCAAACTCTGTACATAATAGTATAAATAAAACAAAATGCAAATGTCGTCTAAAACATGAATATTGATATGAGGCACCCAAACCTGCAGGAATAGCAAGTTTGCTCTTTATCTAAACTTCATATAAACTTCTGTAAGCAGATACTGACACACCAGTCGCCCTTCATCAGGATGGTCCCAAGTTCCAATCATCATCAGCCTCATCCCATCTATTTAGGGTTGACTTTGTGAGAGTTTGACTTTTCCACTCAACTGTGTTTGCAACCATACATCCAGCAACTCCAAACATTTAATGGTTTCCCATTTTTCATTCATTCCTTGAACATATAAACCTTTCAATACATCTTACAAGGCCCTTTCGTGTCTTGTGTGCATGCCCATGCCATTCAAACAACATTCTTTGGCTTCAATTTTTTAGAGGTGAGTGGGATTTTCTAATGGAGAAAGTTATTGGTATACTTAACAGAATTTTTCATGAGGAGTAAACTGAAAAGAGAGAACAATGCAACCTTTTTAACTCTCATTCCAAAGCTGCATGATTATAGACCTATTAGTGTGGTGGGGTGCATATATAAGTTGCTTTCCAAGGTGGTGGCTAATTGTCTGAAGCAAGTCCTTCCAGATATCATTAGTCCTTTCCAAGACACCTTTTTTGGAAACAAAGAGATTTTAGATGGTATCTTTATAGCTAATCAACTAATTGACTACAATAAGTGTCTACGCCAGGAGGGTGTGTTTTTAAGATAGATTGGAAAAGGCTTACAACCGTGTGGAGTGTGATTTTTTGGATTATATGTTGTTTAGATCCTGTTTTGGTGCTCAGCCAAGACAGTGGATGATGGAGTATATTTCTTCTACTTTTTTCGCAAATCACTCTCCAACCCGCCCTCCCTATTTCTTTTCACTGTGGTGTTGGAGGCATTAGGTGCTCTTCTAGAAAGGGCTAAGGCTTTGGGTTTGATTGGGGGGCTTTAAGGAGAATTGGAATGGGGATCAAATCACTCATATTCAATTTGCCGACAATGCCATCTTGTTTAGTTCCGCAGAAAGGTAGGAAGTATTCAGGTCGAAGAAGATCCTTCCATGCTTTCAGCTGGGTATCTAGATTGAAGATCAATTTGTTCAAGAGTTCTCTTGTGAGTGTTGGTTGTCCAGAGGAGGTTACTCAGATTTTGGCAACAAGTTTGGCATGTACGGTAGGGTAAAGAGAAGATTACGTAACAAATGGCTTACATGTCAAATTTGCTGGTTTACTACATGTCTATATTTAAAACTAGCAAAACCCCGTGGATAACCACGAAACCACCAAATGCATAGAATGATATGAATTATTTTTAATAAATTTATTAATTAGTAAACTTGTGAGTCCTTTTTTTTTATTGCTAATTTGATCTTTATGTTTTTTTTCCAAATGTTTTATTCTTTAGGTGAGACATGAATTGATTAAGAAAGATCAAATGATCATAGACCTAACAAATTGACCTAATATATTTAAGTGGACCAAGATGAATGGGGTCCATCATCTCTATTCTAACCGTTCATAAAATCATATGATGCGGGCTGGGACCCATTAATTGATTGATAAAGATCAAATGATCAAATGATCATAGACCTCTCAAATTGACCAAACCTAACCTATTTAAGTGGGACCCCCAAGATGAATGGGTCCACCATCTATATTCTAACCATCCATAAAACCATATTATGCGGGATGGGACCCATGAATTGATTTAAAAAGATCAAATGATCAAACGATCGTAGACCTAACAAATTGGCCTAATATATTTAAGTGGGACCCAGATGAATGAGGTCCACCATCTTTATTCTAATCGTCCATAGAATCAAATGAAGCGGGCCGGGACCCATTAATTGATTGATAAAGATCAAATGATCAAATGATCATAGACCTCTCAAATTGACCAAACCTAGCCTATTTAAGTGGGACCCCCAAGATGAATGGGGTCCGCCATCTATATTCTAACCGTCCATAAAAACATATGATGCGGGCTGGGACCCATGAATTGCTTGATAAAGATCAAATGATCATAAACCTCACAAATTGACCAAACCTAACCTATTTAAGTGGAACCCCCCAGATGAATGGAGTCCACCATCTCTATTCTAACCGTCCATAAAACCATAATATGTGGGATGGGACCCATGGATTGATTAAGAAAGATCAAATGATCAAATGATCGTAGACCTAACAAATTGACCATATATTTTTAAGTGGGACCCAGATGAATGGGGTCCACCATCTTTATTCTAACCTCCATAAAATCAAATGATGCGGGCCGGGACCCATGAATTTATTGATAAAGATCAAATGATCATAGACCTCTCAAATTGACCAAACCTGACCTATTTAAGTGGGACCCCCAGATGAATGGGGTCCACCATCTATATTCTAATCGTCCATAAAATCATATTATGCGGGATGGGACCCATGAATTGATTTAAAATGATCAAATGATCGTAGACCTAACAAATTGACCAAATATTTTTAAGTGGGACCCAGATGAATGGGGTCCGCCATCTTTATTCTAACCGTCCATAAAATCAAATGATGCAGGCCAGGACCCATGAATTGATTGATAAAGATCAAATGATCAAATGATCATAGACCTCTCAAATTGACCAAACCTAACCTATTTAAGTGGGAACCCCAAGATGAATGGGGTCCACCATCTATATTCTAACTGTCCATGAAATAATTTGATGCGGGCTGGGACCCATGAATTGCTTGATAAAGATCAAAAGATTAAATGATCATAGACCTCACAAATTGACCCGACATAACCTATTTAAGTGGGACCCCTAAGATGAATGAGGTCCACCATCTCTATTCTAACCGTCCATAAAATCATATGATGTGGGCCGGGACCCATGAATTGATTGAAAAAGATCAAATGATCATAGACCTCATAAATTGACCAAACCTAATTTATTTAAGTGGGACCCCAAAGATGAATGGAGTCCACCATCTATATTCTAACCATTCATGAAACCATATGATGCGGGCTGGGACCCATGAATTGCTTGATAAATGTCAAAGGATCAAATGATCATAGACCTCACAAATTGACCAAACCTAACATATTTAAGTGGAACCCCCCAAATGAATGGGGTCCACCATCTCTATTCTAATCGTCCATAAAATCATATTATGTGGGATGGGACCCATGAATCGATTAAGAAAGATCAAAGGATCAAATGATCATAGACCTAACAAATTGACCAAATATTTTTAAGTGGGACCCAGATGAATGGGGTCAACCATCTTTATTCTAACCGTCCATAAAATCAAATGATGCGGGCCGGGACCCATGAATTGATTGATAAAGATCAAATGATCATAGACCTCTCAAATTGACCAAACCTAACCTATTTAAGTGGGACCCCCAAGATGAATGGGGTCCACCATCTATATTTTAACCATCCATGAAATAATATGATGCGGGATGGACCCATGAATTGCTTGATAAAGATCAAATGATCAAATAATCATAGACCTCACAAATTGACCAAACATAACCTATTTAAATGAATCCCCCCAGATGAATGGGGTCCACAATCTCTATTCTAACCGTCCAAAAAAGCATATTATGCGGGAGGGGACCCATGAATTGATTTAAAAAGATCAAAAGATCAAATGATCGTAGACCTAAAAAATTGACCAAATATTTTTAAATGGGACCCAGATGAATGGGGTCCACCATCTTTATTCTAACCGTCCATAAAATCAAATGATGCGGGCCGGGACCCATGAATTGATTGATAAAATAATTTTAATCAAATCACGAGGGTGTGACAGAAATGTCTTGCTAGATGTGTAGATGATATCCAAATGGATAAAAAACAGAGATCTCTCCTGAATCACAATGGATCCATGTAGGTTTGCACCCATTCTGACCAATTGAGCCCACAATCGACCACTCTATTTGTTTCTTTTTTTTAAGCTATTAAAATTTGTGGGTTCCTGTTGAATTGGTTAGGATGATCAGTGGATCCCAACCTTGACAGTGATGTAGGCCCCAAGTGGGCCCCACAGAGAGCACAGATTTCTTCTATGGAATTAAGGATTATATTTCAATCCTTTACAATTTGGGATTTTCCTCTTCCCCATTTTATGTGGTTGTCTTGGAAGTGAAATTTTAGATGAAGAATGAAAGATTTTAGGGATTGCATTAGCATGGAGAAGGAGAGATTTTAGGGAGGGAGAGATGGAAAAATTTTAGATGGAGAATGAGAGATTAGCAGAATACCATTTTAGGCTGGCTGCTGCCACGTGTCCATCTCCAAGACATGCCAAGTGTCCTCCTCCAGGAAGTGTATACATCCCTTTAGTAATATAGATGCCTAAGGCGGTGGAAGTTGGGTTGGATAGGATTAAGGAGGTAGTTCTTCTGGGAAGGGCAAAGTGATGGGAGGAAGATTCATCAGCTTAAATGGTGTGAGGTTTTGAAATCAACATATTCGGGGGGATTGGGTATGGAGAATATGGAAACAATAATTGGGCTCTTTAGAGGAAGGTTATTGTAGAAAAGGGTGGATAGTTGGTGCCGTGGTGCCTAAGCCAATTCCAAGGTACTCACATTAGATCATCTCATTCTCTTGCATGGCTGGGTTTGGTTCCTCGCTGGGTATAGGCTTCTTGCTGGCTGGCCACCATGAAGAGAGTTTCTACTGCAGATTATTGAGAAGGAGAGTCTCCATTTAGAGAACTTGTCTGAGACTTTATTGGTATGTATTTTTTCTGTTATAGTTCTCTAATTTTAATTGGACAAACATTTCACTCAACTGGTAGGCCTGTATGCCTTTCAACTTGGTAAAAGACATTCGAAAAGTCCCTTGGAGTCTACCCCCTACAGGGTTGTTGAAGTTTAATGCTGATGAAGTTGATAGAGGGAAATTAAGGATCCTAATGAAATGGAGGTTTTAATGATTTTTAACGAGCAAAGAGGGGGAGGGGGAGAAGAGAGAGAAAGAAAGAAAGGTATATCTTGCTCTCTAACATTACTACCATGGCAACCAATCAAAAATAAAACAAAAACCCCTTGTGGTGGGCAAAAAAATTAGAGAAAAATTAAAATGAGATGGAATAGAGGAGAAGAAGTTGAAATTGGTTATGAGTGTAGTTGTAAAGTCTAAAAGGAATGAACAATGGGGATCAAACGATAGAGTATATATACTAGGCTTGAAAGAATATAAACTGGGCTCTATAATGAAACTAGGGGTGATGTTTCAGGAGAAAGAAGCTCTCTAGAAAAGAGTAATTGTTTCCATATATGGAGAGGGTGAGGGAGCTAGGCTGTAGGTTTCTTTAGAGGTTGGGGTGTGGGAAGTAATTTCTATCATTATTGTTGAGTAGGATTGACTTCTCACTTGAATTTTGAAACTTGATCTATTCCCTCCAATTTGAATTTCAAAACTTGATTTAAAACTAGAAAATAAAATTCGTTAGACAGCTTGATTCGTTTACAAGGGGCAAATCTGTCAATCATGTTATGGAGCTTAAAACTAGGGATTAAATTCGCGACATAAATTTGAATGGTTAGAAGGGCAAATGAGTCTTGCAATGTGCAATTTGGTATACTTTAGGACCTCCGCCTGCAATAAGTCTAGGCGCATGGACTAGAGGCTTTAACCGAAAATCCTATGGATTAGCCTAGTTTGGTAATTCCACTTGTAAAGTTAAGTGGAGTGAAATCAAGTTAAATATCACATCAAAAGCACTTTTTTTACCAAAACTCCCTCCAACTTTTCCAACAAAAAGTCAAAAAGCAACTACATTTATTAACTAAAAGACAAAAAAACTCCATTTCCCATACCAAAAGTCAACAATATTCCATCCCAAACAAATAAAAATAAAATACCATCATAACCCACTACATATTTTACTCATACTTTTTATTTCACTTCACTCCGCTTGATTTTAAAAGTGACAGTATTGAGGGACCTCTGGCTAATTTTCTCTATATTTTTTTTAACTGATTACTTGCATTTTTCTTATTTCTTGATTTTCTAGATTAAATCAAGGTAGACACAAAATCATTACATTTGAAACCATTCAACAATTATAACAAATGTGAAGTCCACCAAGTTGGATAAGGAAAAAAAACAAGAGAATATCTGTAAATGCGATGGCCTGCTTAATGATTCTCGTGATTTCCAAAAAAGAGTTGGAAACTGAAATCTACAATTGATTCTCAACAATTTTCATTCATTAATTTCAAAACCAACTAAAATGGATTTTATTTTGAAAATTATAATCACTTATATATTCTTCTAGTATGGCCCGAGCTTAGCACAAGCCTACTCTACGATTTTTTATTTTTTTATTTTTATTTTCATTTTCTTGCTAAATTGTATTGATAACAAGAGAAAAAAATAAACAAAGGCTATACAAACGTCAACAGGGTACCAGAACCCAACATATACAAATGAAGAGAATAGAAGTTATCCAGGAACTAACTTCTTATGTACTCTTTTTAGACGTTTTGGAGGATCTTGCAGTTTTTGTTTGATTCTGACAAGATTTGATTTTTGAAGTAGCATTGCCTGTTTGTGGTAGGTTGCGGCTTCGTGTAGCTTCTTGATGTTGAAGTGGCAAAGTGACATTTTTGGTGTTAACACATAGGGGGTTCTAGGCGGTTCTGGAAAAATATTGGGTGTAAACCACGTTTCACGCAGTTCGTTGAAACACGCACTCTAGAAAATTATATTTTATCTTTTTTACTTTAAAACGAGTTTCAGGCAAGTTAGGGCATAAGAACTAATTAATGGGATCCTTGGCCGTCTCTGGCTGACAAACAACATATTTTGTGCAATCAATAGCCTTTATTTCGATAAACACGCATACTTAATGATTCTAGGGCATTTTAGGGTATTCTGGACTAGTCTTTTGCATTGAGATGCATTCATGCCATTCTATGTTGAAATACGCATTTTAGGATATTCTGAGATACTTATCTATTTAAAATGGGTTCCACAGGCGATACTATGGTTAGGAACGCATTACATGGGATTAATGTTTAAGACGTAAACCCGTACTTCGGGTAGGTAGTAAAGGATTCCAGATGGCTCTGGGAATATGTTAGCTCTAAATCGCATTTCACGCTATTCACGGTTGACAGATGCGTTCTAGAAAATTCTAGAGTACCTTTTTCCTTTTAAATTGAGATTTTGGTAAATCTAATTGAAATACACATTTTAGTATATTCATAGATAATTCTCTCTATAAAATGGGTTTCAAGCGAGTCTAGGGGTTAGGCATGCTTTATATGGGATTCGGGGTTGTATAAGACCAAAATGCATGTTTCGGGCAGTTCGAGCGCTATTTTAATATTAAATCGCGTTCTATGCGGCCCTGTGAAAAAGTTGGCTGGAAACCGTCTTTCACGCAATTCATGGTCAAAAGATGCGCTTTAGAAAATTATGGGATACCTTTTTCCTTTAAAATGGGTTTCATGCAAATTTGGGATTAAGAAGTAATCTCGTGGGATTCCAGGGCATGTCGGGGAATTATGGTTTAGTCTTTTACTTTAAATTTCATTTTTTTACGATTCTTGGCTGAAATATGCATTTTAGGAATTTTCTAATATACGTTTTTCTTTCAAATGGGTTTCGCATGACTCAAAGTATAGGAACTTGTTGTAGGGGATTGGGGTTATTTAAGACCGAAACACATGCTTCGGGTAGTTCAAAGGGGATTTTCTATCCGTCTCAACGAAATTGTTTGAGGTAAATCGCGTTTCACACACTTCACAGTTGAAAGGCGCGCCCTAGAAAATTTTCTAATATCATTTTACTGTAAAACATGTTTAAGGAAAATTAGGACTTAATAACTAATCTCGTGGGATTCAAGCCCGTTTTTAACGGACAAACAACATATTTCATGTGGTCAATAGCCCGTAACTAGATAAAACCGCATGCGGGATGATTCTTAAAACATTTCAGGGTATTCTGGTCAAGTCCTTTACTTTGAAATGCATTTCATGCGATTTTATTCTGAAACATGAATTTTAGATATCTGGATATACTTTTCTGTTTTAACATTCGTTTCGGTCGATTGTACGATTCAGAATGCTTTAAATGGGATTTATGGTTGCGTTTTATAAAATTCTGGGATATCATTTTCTATTAAAAAAGGTTTCTGGCAAATTAGAGCTTAAGAACTAATCTCGTGGGATTCTAAGTCGTTTCACAATTAAAGCCTTATTTCGTGTGATTTTTAGCCTATAATACGATAAAAACAGGTGATCGATGATTCTACGACATTTCTCGCTATTATGGCCTATTCTTTTTCTTTGAAATGCATCTCATAAAATTTTGGGCTAAAATATGCATTTTTCTTTTTACTAATGTAAGATAAATTTTTCTTCAAAAGGAGCTTCACATGTTTCTGGGATTAGGAACACATTGCAAGGGATTCAGGACTAATTAGGATTGAAAACTCGTGCTTCGGACAATTCTTTTAGGATTGTAGGTGTCTTTGGGAAAATGTATGTTTTAAACTTCATTTCACGAGATTCATGGTTGAAAGACTCCCCCAAAAAAATTTGGTGATATCTTTTTACTTTAAATTGTGTTTAAGGCAAATTAGGGCTTAATAACTAATCTCATGTGATTCTGTCACGTTTCTAACCGGTAAACATATTTCGTGTTATTAATAGCATGTATTTGTATAAAAAACGTGTGCTGGGGGATTTTAGGGCATTTCAGGGTATTTTGGTCTAGTCTTTTCTTTTGGAATGCGTTTCGTGCAATTCTATACTCATATACGCATTTTAGGGTATTCTGAGACACTTTCCTATTTAAAATGGATTTCATAAGCGATAGTGAGGTTAGGAACGTATAACATGGGATTAGGGGTTGTTTATGACTGAACCCGTCCTTCGGGCCGGTAGTAGGGGATTTTAAATAACTCAGGAAAAATGTTGTCTCTAAATCATATTTCACGCAATTCACGGTTGACAGATGCGCTCTAGAAAATTATGGGATATCTTTTTGCTTATAAATCGAGATTTAGGTAAATTCGGGCGTAAGATTTCATCGCGTGAGATCCCGAGCCGTTTCTAACTGAAATACACATTTTAGTATATTCAGAGATACTTTTCTGTTTTAAAGTTGGTTTCAGGCGATTGTGGGTTTGGAGCGCTTTAAATGAGATTTAGGGTTGTTTAAGACCAAGACCCGTGCTTCGGGCAGTTCGAGGGCAATTTTCATATGAAATCATGTTTTATGCGGCTCTAGGAAAATGTTGGCTCCAAACTGTATTTCACGTAATTTGCGGTTGAAAGAGCACTCTAGAAAATACTGGAAGATCTTTTTTTCCTTTAGAATGAGTTTCACGGAAATTGGGGATTAAGAAGTGTTCTCAAAGAATTCTGAGTGGTTTCCGACTACAAACCGTATTTGGTGCAATCAATAGCGTATTTTTCAATGAAAATGCATGCTGGGTGAGTCTAGGGCATGTCGGGGAATAATAGTTTAGCCTTTTACTTTGATTTGCATTTTTTACGATTCTTGGTTGAAATATGCATTTTAGGATATTCAAAATATGTTTTTCTTTCAAATGGGTTTCACATGACTCTAGGGTTAGGAATGTGTTGCAGAGGATCAGGGTTGTTTAAGACTGAAACCCGTGCTTTGAGCACTTCAAAGGGGATTTCATAGTCGTCTCTGCGAAAATATTGGGGGTTTTCACCGTTTCACATAATTCACGGTTGAATGACAAGCTCTAGAAATATGTTTAAGAAAATTTAGGGCTTACTAACTAATATCGTTGGATTCAAGCCCGTTTTTAATGAACAAACAACATATTTCATGCAGTTAATAGCCTGTAACTATATAAAACCACATGCTGGATGATTCTAGGACATTTATGGTATCCTGGTCAAGTCTTTTGCTTTGTAATGCATTTCATGCGATTCTATACTGAAACATGCATTTTAAATATAATTAGATGCTTTTCTATTTTAAAAATGGTTTCAGGCGATTGGAGGGTTTGAAACGCTTTAAATCAGATTTAGTGCTGTTTAAGACCGAAATACATGCTTCGAGCAGTTCGAGAGCTGTTTTCATATAAAATCATGTTCTATTCGACTCTAGGAAAATGTTGTCTATAAACTACATTTCACGCGATACATGGTTGAAAGACGCGCTCAAGAAAATTCTTGAATATCCTTTTAATTTAAAATGTGTTTTATACGATTAAAATTCGGGTTTAATAACTAATCTCGTGGGGTTATAAGCCATTTTTGGTGCAATCAATAGCCAATATTAGGATGAAAAAGCGTGATGGATATTTTCAGAGCAGTTAAGGGTTTAATGGTCTAAAATCTTATTCTGAAATGTGTTTCATACGATTATATGCTGAAATACGAGTTTTAGGATATCCTAAGACACGCTTTTCTTTAAAATGTGTTTCACTTGATTCGTATTATAGGGGATTAAGGGTTGTATAAAACCGAAAGCCATGCTTTGGGCAGTTCGTAGGGGATTCTAAGTGGGTTTAGAAAAATGTTGGGTGTAAACAGTGTTTCATGCAGTTCACGGCTGAAAGACGCGCTCTAAAAAATTCGTTGTTATCTTTTTACGTTAAAACGAAATTCAGGAAAATTAAGGCATAAGAACTAATCTAATGGTATTCAAGGCCGTTTCTGGCTGACAAACAACTTATTTTGTGCAATCAATCGCCTTTATTTCAATAAAAACACATACTTAATGATTCTACGACATTTTAGGGTATTCCAGACTAGTCTTTTGCATTGAAATGCATTCGTGCGATTCTATATTGGAATACACATTTTAAGATATTCTGAGATACTTTCCTATTTAAAATTGGTTTCACAGGCGATACTCTGGTTGGGAACGCAATACATGGGATTAAGGGTGTTTAAGACTAAAACCCATGCTTCGGGCCGATAGTAGAATAATATTCCAGACAGCTCTGGGGAAATGTTGGCTCTAAATCGCATTTCACGCAGTTTTGATCCGTTTCTAACTGAAATACAGATTTTAGTATATCTATAGATACTTTTCTCTTTATAATGGGCTTCAAGCGAGTCTAGGGTTAGGAACACTTTACATGGGATGTAGGGTTGTTTAAGTCCGAAACGCGTGTTTCGGGCAGTTCGAGAGCTATTTTAATATGAAATCACGTCCTATGCAACTCTATGAAATGGCGTCCTATGCGGCTCTATGAAAATATCTTAATATGAATTTGCGGTTGAAAGACGCGCTCTAAAAAACTTTGAGACACCATTTTGAAAATTAAAGCCTTATTTCGTGCAATCTATAGCCTATATTACGATAAAAACGCGCGATCGATGAATCGACGACATTTTATAGTATAATGGCCTAGTCTTTTTCATTGAAATGCATCTCATACAATTCTGGGCTAAAATATACATTTTTTACTAATGTGAAATGCATTTTGCTTCAAAAGGAGTTTCAAGTGTTTCTAGGGTTAGGAACGCATTGCAAGGGATTCAAGACTAATTAGAACTAAAAACCCATGCTTCAAACAGAACTTTTGGGATTATAGGCGTTTCTGGAAAAATGTATGTTTTAAACCTCATTTCACGAAATTCACGGTTGAAAGACTCCCCCAGAAATTTGGTGATATCTTTTTACTTTAAATTGTGTTTCAGGCAAATTAGGGCTCAATAACTAATCTCATGGGATTATGTCACGTTTCTAACCAACATACATGTTTCGTGTTATTAATAGCCTGTATTTGTATAAAAACGTAAGCTGGGGGATTTTAAGGCATTTTAGGGTATTATTGTCTAATCTTTTCATTTGAAATGCGTTTCGTGCAATTCTATGTTGAAATACGCATTTTAGGGTATTCTGCAATACATTCTAATTTAAAATGAATTTCACTGGCGATAGTAGGGTTAGGAACGTATAACATGGGATTAAGGGTTATTTAGGACTGAAACACGTGCTTCAGGCCGGTAGTAGGGGATTTTTAATAGCTCTGAAAAAAGGTTCGCTCTAAATCACATTTCACGCAATTCACGGTAGACGGATGCATTCTAGAAAATTCTGGAATATCTTTTTCCATTGAAATCGAGATTTAGGTAAATTCGGGTGTAAGAACTAATCGCGTGGGATTCTGAGCCATTTGTACCTGAAATACACATTTTAGTATATTCAGAGATACTTTTATATTTTAAAGTTGGTTTCAGGCAATTGTAGGGTTTGGAGCGCTTTAAATGGGATTTAGGGTTGTTTAGGACCAAGACCCGTGCTTCGGGTAGTTTGAGGGAAATTTTCATATGAAATCGCATTTTATGTGGCTCTATAAAAACGTTGGCTCGAAACTGCGTTTGATGCAATTCTAGGGTTAGGCACTCATTACATGGGATTTAGGGTTGTTTAATACTGAAACCAGTGCTTCTGGCAGTTCGTAGGTTATAAAAGGCTCTGGAAAAATGTTGTCTCCAAACTTTATTTCTAGCAGGTCCATCTCATGGGTCCACCGATACTAATTCCTTATCTAAAATATTAAATTGATTTAACCAATTACTATAACTATTGTGTTTCGATCAGATTTTGGAAAGAAACAAAAATGCTAAATAAAGCAAGTAACCATGCAAATATAGAAAGTCCAAATAAAATAAGTATCAATGCAAAATTAGAAATTCTAACTTTAGTAAGTCTCTCCTTCATATGGCCCAATGCTGAAAGATGTTTAGAATTCTTAGTCTTCCAAACTCTTTGAGTAACTTCAAACACTTCGGACATCCCAAACTATTTGGTTAAGAGTCAATTGTCACCATCTATCTTGTCTTTAAAGCCGTCGGAATTTACAAATAATAAAAGTTGAGAAATACATAAAATTCTTATATCTCAAAAATTGAGATTTACATGGCAATCATGCCTTGCCCTTTCGCGGGAAAACCAAGGAAACCATATTACCCTTTACAAGTCACCCTAAATAACCAATAATAATGACAAAAATAGAAACTTGTGGAGCCACATGGAGAGGACAACAACTAGTAAGGTTAGTATCACATACACAATAGGAACTAGGCTAAGAAGGTGTCATTCATCATCTCATGATGAGAAATGCGCACTTCACTGAAACCAGGTTCACTCGAGTAGGGATGAATCCGCTCGAGCGTCCGACATGTTGTTTGCTTAAAGACAACGATTTTTGCCTAACCAGTTCCTTCTCATGGATACAGAAAATATAATACATGCGTAAAAACACCAAAAGCTGATCGTTACACAACCCTAATTCCATCCATTCCACATCTCATGTAGAGACTAGATGACTAGATCTAGAAGATCACCAATCTAACGCGATGAGAATATAGGGATCGCTCTGATACCAGTTGTAGGAAGTAGGTGGGCCTCATGGATAGGTGTTCATAAACTTTTGACCCACTTGATGCAGGGATCAAATACCCATAAGGCCAAAAACCCAACCCCAAGATCTAAAACCATAATCTCATGCATTAAGATCAAATAATTCATCAAGAAGATAGACCAAGAAACAAACAAGCACTACTAGATTTACTAAAATATATAGATAATGGATCTATACCTTTGGAGCTTGGTTGCGCTAAAATTATGAAGTTGAAAACTCGATATCTAGGAAAACTCTTTTCGCAGATTTTGATCTCCTTTTTCCTTTGTGTTCTTCCACGCTATTACCCTCTTAGAGAACTTCTCAAGGAGAATGATGGGATCTCCAAGTAGAAGAATACCCTATCACTTTTGTAGGAAACCTGAGGAGATAGAGAGACCAACTAAGTGAAGAATGCAATAGAAACAAAAAAGTGCAATACTTCTTGACATAATATTTTTTTTCATATTCTACATTCACTAAATCTTTGTAAGTAGAAGTAGGACTTGCCCATCGAAGATTATTTTTTGGGTCATGAAAGTAGGGATGGGGACTTCAAAACAATAATGTTCCAATATAAATTGCACCACTCTTCATGAACAAATAGCCAATAAAAACATATAATGTAGGGGCCCACTTGGACCATCCACCTTGAGGCCTAAAATCAATAGTAATATGGCCTTTAGGAGTGGAATAGGTTAAAAGTAGGGAACTCCAACCAAGTGGACAATGAAATAGAAAAAAAAAGTGTATTAATACATGACATAAGATTTTTTCTTTCCATATTCTACATTCAATAGATCTTTTTAAGTAGATTGTCCTAGTTACATGTCTAGCTATTATGAAAAAGACTAAACAAACAATTGTATAGCTTTTCTTATATCTGTTTGAGTTCATTGATGAATAAAATTAATGTTAATAACATATTATATGAAGCTTACATATGTTTGTATTCCAACTTTACAATAAGCATGTAGAAAACTTTCATTCTGATTGATCTAAGAGCTTGAAAAGAAAAGCAAAAGTAATCTTTCTTTCAAAAACATGTGGCATGATGGACCTGCATTCGTGCTCGGCGCTACCGAGGTCGGCGGACGAAAGAGCCCGTTTGGTCCAACCCTTTCGCGGCCGGAGGCAAAGCGATCATCAACTTTTTTTTGTGTGGGTGTGCTAGATTTTCTATTCTACTTAGAATTGCAAGTGGTGATCCGGAGATTCAACTATTAAAGCCGCATAATGGGAGGGGTTACAAGTTTTAATTCTTTTATTTTGTAACTCATTTTCCTTGGCTTCTGATTAGCCGATGGAGAATTAAGGGCCTCTAATCTCCTTTAATCTCCATCATGGGAAGAGTTTCATGGTTTAAATGCTATGATTGCTTTGATTTGTAACTCCTTTCTCCTCTCTTTTGATTGGGCCGTCCGAAATAACAAGTTAATGACCGCATTAAGTTGCCATAATGGGTTAATTAAAGCATTAAGTGGTTGCCTGGGCAGTTGAAGAGTCGCGGGCCGTGCCGCGTCTTTTGAAATTCTTCTTGCGATGATCGCCTATAGATCTTCATGCTGATCAATGTCGGATGACCATGCAACTTCAGACATTGATTGCTAACAGCGGGCCGATGCCACCTGTCCTGTCGATTTCTCGATCAATCGGGCAGAAAGTGTGCTTTCTTGGTTGGCCGGTTGGCGATTTCGAAGCGATCAATGATGATTTGATACTCTCGGAGACAGACCTGTTATATTGACGAAGATCGACGGATTTGGTGCCTCGAAAGTCAGAACTTTGGAAAACCACACGGGCCAGAAATCTCGAAATGCGAAAAGGACCCAAAAAATGGGTTTTCGGCGGAAATCTGGTGACCCACATTTCCAGGGTTGCCGGTGACCATGCACCCAGCCCATGGTCACCGACTATCATGGGCCAAGGTCGCCGACGACCATAGGGATTTTTGGTCCCTTTTGGTCGCCGACTTTCGACCTTTTTTCCGTCTTTTTCGATTCTTTTTTTCTTCGATGTTTTTTCTGACAGTTTTTTTACATTTATTGACCTGGTCTCCCTGTAGAAAAATTGACGAGAATCCTTGCATATTGGAGTGAAAAGTTTCCAATTTTCCCAGAAAACCGAACACTTTGTCGCGCAGAGTTGCCGATTTGTCGTCAGAAGCCAAAACTTGGTCAAACGTTATCGGGATGACCTGAGATATGAGGTGAACCCTCCTGAGCGATAAATAAGACCAGCCATAGGCTTTTGCTTGAGTTTTGAAGACGTGTGGCGTCCTGTCGCCAATAGACTTGATTCTATCGCGAGATAGATGTCGCGCTTTGATGTGCGGTCAACCGATGTCCGATTAACTTGAAGTTTGATAAGGAGCCTATTGGAGTCATTTTGAGACGATCCATTATCTCTGATTTGGAAACCATGGTCCCGGGGAGCTTCGCCGTCGGCAGGCCTGATTTGGCTTCCGAGAGTCAAAGTGTAGTCAAATGTAGTCGAAATGTCCTGAAACTTGACATGTAACCCTTTGTAAGCATTTTGAAGTCACCCATGTGTTTTGTTTGATGAGTGATGGCCTCGGTGGTTCTAGCTGCCGAGAGGCTTGATTTTGACACTTGAGGGTTAATGTAGGGTCAAACGTTGTCGGTTTGACCTAAAACTTGGCGTGGAGCTTTTTGGAGGTATTTTGAGACCATTCACGGGCTCTGATCGAAGATCTGATGTCTTTGATGGTTTCCTTGCCGGGAGCTCCTGTTCAGTGCTGGAGGAGTGAAGTTAGGCCAAATTGTGTTGAAATGGCTCAAAACTTCATGTGTACTCTTCTTTTGGCTGTTTTGAATGATCTTGCAGTTTTTGTTTGATTCTAACAAGTTTTGATTTTTGAAGTAGCATTGCCTGTTTGCGGTAGGCTGCGGCTTCATGTAGGTTCTTTGATCTTGAAGAGGCAAAAGTGACATTTTTGGTGTCGACAAATGCCCACTTAAGGTACAGCGATGAGTTGCTTAACTTTTGTAATCGGTGTGCCTCAAAAAAACTTTGACAGAGAGCTTCTGACTTGAACAAGAGCCTTGAGCACTTTTCTTTTGGTAGAGCAGCCTTTTGAGTTTCTAGGGGAATTTTTATGGTAGTGAAAGGGATCACGTTCCATCTCAAGGAAAAGTTTTGAAAAAGGCATGACGGATTTGGATTTGGATTTGGATTTGACCTAACAAGCTGTATGTGGCAGGTTAGGGGGTCGGTTTTGATTTTTTATGTTTTTTTGGTTTTGACCTTGTGTCCCAACAAGCTGTATGTGGCAGGTTCAGAGATCAGGATTTAGTTTTGACGTTGTGATCTAACACGCTGTATGTGGCAGGTTAGGGGATTAGGATTTGGTTTTTGGCCTTGTGACCTAACAAGCTGTATGTAGCAAGTTAAGGGACCGGGATTTGGTTTTTTGTGAAATGTCAATTTAAAGATTTTGGCTTAATTTGGTTCATGAAGTTGGATGGTTTGGATTTTGGAAACTCATGAGACTTGAATTTTTTTTGTTTGGTCCAATCAACTCAAAAGAGGAATGGAACCATTTTTTTAAGTTCTTGGTAAGAGGGACTTTCTTTGACTAAAAGCCCCTTTTAGTGCCTAGGTGGTCAAACCTGGCTCATGTGGGCTAACCCATGGGACCTTAAGCTTTTCAGATGGCTTAGATCTCATGTGGTGTCATTTTTGTAAAGAATATCTAAAAATATCTCCTTTGGATAAAGAATATCTAAAAATATCCTTACTTGGAGAGAATCTCTCATGTTCCATTTACTTTGGGAGAGAATATCTCAATGTATCTTTCTTTGGGAGAAAATATCTCAAATCCCCTCTCTTTTGGGAGAAAATCTCTCTAATTTCTTTCTTTTGAGAAAGAATCTCTCAAAGTATCTTTCTGTTGGGAAAGAATCTTTCTAATTTCTTTCTTTTGGGAAGGTTACTAATTTGTAGCACTTACCTCCTTACTTTTCTCCTTGTTTCCTCCTTTGGCTTGCTCTCTTCTATAAAAGCAAAAGGAGGTTGGATCTCTTGCTCTTATTGCTTTCTTTTGCAAAAATCCCAAAAGTACTTCAAGACCAAGAGTTTTTCAAGAATCTTCAAGCTTTTCTTCTTCTTCTCCATCAATGGCTTCAAGTAAGTCTTCTTTTCCAAGAAAAACTCCATTGTAGAAGTAGGATGGTAAAAAAAAAAAGTTCTTATTTTTCTTTTTTTCCACGTGTTCCTCTTTTTTTTTTTTACACGTTCCCTTTTTTTTCTTTTTTTTTACATGTTTCTTTTTTATTCTTCACACGTTTTTATTTTTTTTTGTACGGATCTGTCCGTACGTCCAAGTTAGGCCATTCCCTTCTTTTTCCTTTTTTTTTTTGGAGGTTTCTTTCTTCTTCTTTTTTCCTCACCACGATAATGTGTTTTTTATGTAAATCAAGATGTTCATGCATTTTTTTTTGATACATCAAATAAAAGGCTAGGATTTCTAGGTCAAGCCAACATGAGTTTTGACTTAAACTAAGTTTGATTAGTTTTGACCAAGTTGGCTCGGAATTGGTCAAACTTTTGTCAATGGTTCCTAGCATCTAATGCATGACAATTTACTTTCTATGCATGATATTTGTAAATTGGATTGGAAGCATGATGATAGCGCATACCTGAAGATCTTAGCAATTTTTTTGGAATCTGGAGCTCGCAGCGATGTCGAGCCCTTCCTAATTTTGCGGAGATTTGAGAAGCTTTGAAAGTTTGGGGTTTTGGAGCTCGCAGCAATATTGAGCCCATCTCCAAGCTTCCTATTTCTTTCGGGGTGTTTCCTTTTTTCTTCGGAATTACCCCGGAACCATGCCAAAATTTCGCCAGAATTTTTTGTTTAACGAAATTCCATCATTTTGATGATTGATCTTTTTCTCTATTCCAACATTTGCAGGTGGTTCCTCCAAAACGTACAAGGGTAAAGATCCTATTACCAGCGTACCTCGTCGATCTGCTAGATCTTCCAATGCAGCCGTTTAGCAGGCCTGGGAGTAGGTCCAGTATGTTGAGAGAAACTTGGAAGAGTGTGACTCCCGCAACAAAGATGAGATGAGGCAGCTATTAATAGATCTCAAGGGTGAGGAGTTTTACAAGATCATGATAAGCAATCGTCCTTGGATCATGGACGATCAGAGCGTTGTGCCCAAGCCTACCTTTCTCTTTGGTGATGCAGTCCCTGACGACATGACATACAAGGGGAGATGTTTTCAATTCTCTTACATAGCTGATGGTGAGGAGAGGACTGTTGTTACCTGGTCGAATTTTGATCGTACTATTTTGATCATGAGCCTTTCTCCCACATGCTCTAAGAGGGAAGATCTTCCAAGGTGGGTGAAGAATACCGATGTGATCAAGACCGGAATTTTTGTTGGCAGTCCTTCCGGATATACAGAGAAGTCGCCTGCCCGTATGGACATGTCGATGCCGGCTAGAGGCTACCAGGGCTCTGATTATCCGTCGGTCGATTTGAGACCGGTGGGCCTTGGCATTTTCAGCGGTGATGGCAACAATTGGGTGAAGCCTTTTTGACTTTGTGGCCATTTTAGTACTGACTCCGATTGAGAGTCATGGACTGATCACGTCCTACTGATTGGTGGTGCAGTTTTGAAGGAAGCCGAGATCTTTGATGTGGTCAGTGCTTTTAGGGAGACCGTGATCTTTTCCGATGAGGCCTTCATGGCTATGTTGGAGTCGTTCCTTCCACAAACCAACACCTTCATTGTCACGAATGGTGAGATTGGTTTTTCTTTGAAGGAGATGAGCGCCATTATTGGGTTGCATATACTTGGCAAACTCTATGAGGAGTTCATGAATATCGACAGCGTCCTTTAGAAGCAGTCTGAGGAGTTTAGGATTCTATACTTTCAGCCTGTCGCCTTCTATGATTTTTTGAAGGAGAAGGAGGGCTCGAAATTTAGGTCCAGCAGTTGGAATAGTTTTAGCTCTTCGTTCCCCAATTTCTTTGACAGCAAGGAATCTTTTGATAGCACTATCCGGGAAGCCAGGGCTAAGGATCCGGGTTCGAAGAAGACTTCGGTCATGCGATAAGAGTTGAGGGATTTCTTCGCGACTACGGATGCCATTTGTTCTGACATTGCAATGTGGAGAGATCTCGCTGTTTACCTCACTTACTGGCTGGGTGAGGCTGTCTTTGCTGGAGGAGATGGAACGCACATCAGGCCGCGTTGTATTTATCCGGCTTTTCAGATGGCGTTCGAAGAACGACTGGCTTTGGTGCCTGCCCTTTACTCCTATTTTTGTATCGAACTGCAGGCTACTGCTTTCTTGGTTCGGCTTGGGCTCCTTATAAATAGGATATTTTTAGCCCATATCTTTTACTCGTGGTATGTATACCACTGTCCTGGCTTCCACCGATTGGGTGTTGCACAAGATGATGATCCTCTTATGATTCAGTTGGCTAAGGGTTAAGCCGTCTTCGAATCTCTTTTGTTTGCTCATATGAGGATCCAACGGTTTAGGGACGCCGCAATGGGCTAATCTTCAGTGAAGCTTTCTCTGGAATTACTGAAGAAGGCTTTTGATTTTGTTGCTCCCCGTGACTCCACCAGGGCAGGGTCGGGAAGGCATTACTCCTTGACTAATGCGGAGAAGGAGTGGCTTTTCAGCATACGTGTTGGCACAATGGTGTACCGCAGACATCTTTTCGTCGACATCCAACCGAATGTACCTTCTCATTTTGCGCAACAGCTAGGCTTTTCTCAAGGCGTTGTTAGAGCGCCTTCGAGTATGGTGAAGCGCTTTGGGGGTTTGTAGGACGGAAGAAATGCATAGGCTTTTTATAGTGCAGAAGACACTACTGCCATGATTTCTTATCCTGAGCTGTCGACTTTCCGGACTGTCGGCTTCACGAAGTGGTTCGTGGAAAGCTTTTTGGCATACCGGGGGCTTTCCAAGAAGGAGCTTGATGTTAAACGGTCTTTTGGAAATGGTATCGGGAAGTCGGATGTCGTCCGGCGAGAGGAAGTTTTTGCCTTCCTTTCTGGAGAGAAGCGTAAGATAGGCTTGTTCGGTGAGCAGGGCGTCATTGGATCTGAAACTGTCCGGGAAGTGCCTGACAAGGCCTTAGAACAGCTAGAAGATGAGGAAGCTGAGCTTGACGGTTGGATGTAAGCAGCACAGGGATGAGCTTCTGTGGAGTCTACTGACGGGAGCAGACCATCCAATGAGGGGTCAAGTGAGAGACTTGACTTTGACAGCGGGGCAGGTTCTACTGGAAAACCAACCCGCAGAGGCAAGAGGAAGAGATGTCAGCACCGTAGTAAGGGACAACACAAAGACTATCCTGATTTGGAAGTTCCTCTCACCATCAATGAGGAGGTGTCAGGGAATGCTGATGAGCCTCCGGAAAAGAGAAGCCAAGAAGAAGAGACCATTGGTGATTGTATGATCCTTCCTCCTCCTCTTTCCGTTTCTTTCATGGAGTTTTCCATGTTCTGATTTAACTTCTCCCCACTATTTTTTTAGCAGAGGATGAAGACTTAGTGATGCCTAAGGTTCCAGCTAATGAGGCGGTGATGGATCCGGTTGTGGCATCTGAAGAAGAACCGAGGGGCTCTGGAATGATTCCAGAATCTCCAACTGGTATGACTTTGCTTGCTTTCTTGTCAGCTGACTTGCCACAGAATTCCGATGACTTTGAACCATCCATGGATGTAACTATTGGCGATGCTTCAGATGAGTTTGTTGACACCACAAATGTCACTTTGCCTCTTCAAGATCTAAAGAGCTACATGAAGTTGCAACCTGCCATAAATAGGCAATGCTACTTCCAAAAAATCAAATCTTGTCAGAATCAAACAAAAACTGCAGGATCCTTCAAGACAGCCAAAAGAGGAGTACACAAGAAGTTTCGGGCCATTTCAAAATCATTTGGCCTAACTTCGCTTCTCCGACAGCCGAAAAGGAGCTCTCGGCGGCGAAAGCATCGGAGACACCAAATCTTCGATCAGAGCCTATGGATGGTCTCAAAATACATCCAAAAGGCTCCACGTCAAGTTCCGAGTCAAACCGACAACGTTTGACCCTACATCAACCCTCGAACAGCTAAATCAGGCCCCTCGGCGGCAAAGCTTCAGGGACCATGGTTTCCAAGACAGAGCCTATGGATCATCTTAAAATTACTCCAATGGGTTCCCTGTCAAATTTCAAGTTAATCGGACATCGGTTGACCGTACATCAAACCGCGACATCTTCATCGCGACAAAAGTGAGTCTACTGGTGATAGGACCGTAAACGGCTTCAAAACTCAAACAAAAGCCTATGGTTGGTCTTATTTATTGCTCAGGAGGCTTCACACCAAATTTCAGGTCATTCCAACATCGTTTGACCCAGTTTCAGCTTCTGACTGAAAATCGGCAGCTTTGCGCGACGAAGTCTTCGGCTTTCTCAGGAAATTAGAAACTTTGCAAACCAAAATGCAAGGATTCTTATCAGGTTTCCTATAGGGAAATCAAGCCAATAAATAGTCAAAAATGTCAAGGAAAAATACAGAAGAAAAAAGAATCGAAAAACAGCAAAAACGGACACAAAACGGGACAAAAAGAGGGAAAACCCCCAGGGTCGCTGGCCCAGGGTCGCCGGGAAGGCCCCAGAAACCCCGGTTTTCGCCGTTTTTTCGCGATTCGAAGCGTCCGGCCTCTTGTAGCTTCCAAAACTCATACTTTTGAGACACCAAATCCTCTGACATCCATCAAAAATACGGGTCAATCATCAAAAGTATCGAAAACAACATTGATCGCCACCCGGTCAACCAAAAAAAGTGTGCTTTCTACCCGACCGATCGACAAATCGACAAGACAGATGGCACTGACCCGCTGTTGGCAACCAACACTTGAAGTCACATGGTCATCCGATGTCGATCTACATGAAGATCCATCGATGATCATTGCCAGAAGAATCCCAAAAGACGCAGCACGGCCCGCGACTCTTCAACTGCTCGGCGACCACTTAATGCGATTAATTGACTAGCTTTATTACAGTCATTAATCCATTTCTTTGGATGGACCAATCAAAAGCAAGCATCTGGGAGTTACAAGTCAAGAGATTCATGGCATTTAACCCATGAAACTCCTCCCATCATGGCGATTAAAGGCGATTAAATGCCCTCAATCTCCTCCGGCCAATCAGAAGCCAAGAAAAAGGAGTTACTAAATAAAAAATTAAATCTAGTAACTCCTCCCATTATGCGGCTTAATGACAATAAAAGCCCATAAACCCTCCTAAATGGCTACCTAAAAGCCTATAAATAGGAGAGCTCTCCAAGAATAAAGAAAAAACAGAGAAAATCACAAACACACAGACAATAGACTGCAGAAAATCTGGAAACTCAGATAGAAAGAGGCATCAGAAATCTAAGAGAGAAAACTCTGCGGCAATCCTACACCGACCATCGCTACAAGGTGACAAAAGTCCCTTGGGGTACCCCCCCCCCCAAGGTCCTTGCCTTCTCCTTCTGCCTCCAATGGCTTAGATGTGGCTTTTCAGCCCGTCTACTCGGTTTTTTATTGGACATAGGACCTCCTTTTGGTCTTTGTCCTCTAAAAACCTGAGGTTATAGCCAAGCCAAGCGAATCAATAGCATCCTCTGTTCTCATCTGCATGGATGATGGCGAAGCCCACATATGGCTTGTGACCGTCAATCTGAACGGGTCCCCCACAATCTCCTGAAAAGTTAGATCCTCCTTTTCTTGCTTTTCATTGTAGTTTGTATTTTTTCAAAAGAGACAAAAATCACAACTCTTGTATTTCATTCTTGATAAGGATTGTAAATCGGCTATAAACGCCAAAATCGGCTATAAACGCCAGAAATCGGCTATAAACGCCAAAATCGGCTATAAATGCCAAAAAAATCCCCTTTTACGGCAAACCAAGAGAAATGACTCTTTTCTTAAATATATGTGCAATGGAAAACTTGAAAGAAGTTGATTTCTTTTTTTTACTTGCAAAGGTTGATCTCCGGATCACCACTTGCAGTTCCGAGTAAAATAGAAAATCTGGGACACCCACACAACAAAAATGTTGATCCGCGCCTCTGTCCCCCGGTTACGAAAGGGTCGGACCCAACGGACTCCCACGTCCGCCGACCTCGGTAGAACCGAGTAGAAGCGCGGTCCATCAAGCTGGCACACCCGGTGGGACACGTTCATTTGAGAACACGATGCTAGAAATAAAATATTTGCATATCATATATTTTGCTCTATGCTTATATTTCTTTTCTCGATTCCTTGGTTACTTTCTAATTGGTGGCCTATGTTGGATTCCGCATCTAAAAAAAAATGAGATGAGATTTTTTGAAAATTTCTAATTCTTTGAATTTATTTCCACTCTCTCTTTTCAAAAAAAAAATTAGATTTCTCATTTTGAATTCAAAATTGAGAAACCTTGATCCTTTCCTATCGTTCATTGCGCTTGCAGAAATGTTGAGCCTGTTCGACTATGGTTTTGGGCCATCGTTTCTCTTCGATGAGTTCATTAAAGATCTAAAAAAAAAAAAACAAAAAAAAAAACAGATTACTCATTTTGAATTCAAAATTGAGAAACCTTGATCCGTTCCTATCGTTCATTGCGCTTGCAGAAATGTTGAGCCTGTTCGACTAAGGTTTTGGGCCATCGTTTCTCTTCGATGAGTTCATTAAAGATCTAAAAAAAAATGAGATGAGATTTTTTTTGGAAATTTCTAATTCTTTGAATTTATTTCCACTCTTTCTCTTTTAAAAAAAAATTAGATTTTTCATTTTGGATTCAAAATTGAGAAACCTTGATCCGTTCCTATCGTTCATCGCGCTTGCAGGAAATGTTGAGCCTATTCGACTAAGGTTTTGGGCCATCGTTTCTCTTCGATGAGTTCATTAAAAATCAAAAATATATATATAAAAGAAAAAAAAAGACATAGACCACTAAGGTTAAACCAACTGTGTTCTTTGATCATGGTTGATTCAAAGAAAAGCCTTGTCCAGAGTGTGGAAACAGCTTGACTGTTCTAGGCAAGGGTCCTCCAAACGGGTTCATTAAGTAATCCTACCCTTACCTGGGGGCAATTCCATCAATCAAGATTTCATAAGACCGGGTTAGGAGGCCTATGTGTACTCTCTCGTCTTGTAAATAATTTTTTTTTAAATAAAATTTTTAAAAAATAAAAATTTTAAAATAAAAAAATAAAAAAAATTAAAAATAAAAAAAAAAAAAAAAAAAGAATTTTTTTTAAAAAAAAATCTTCAAAATCTTCAAAAAAAAAAAAAAACTTCCGTCATTTTGGGTTTAGATTGGAGAAATCTTGGTCTTCTCCTTTCTGAGCACTGGCGCTCGCGGAAATCGCTGAGCCCGTGTTCAGATTGGAGTGCCTTTTGCTCTCTTTGATGAACCCGATATTGGCCTTTCAAAAAAAAAAAAAAAACTCGTCATTTTAGATTTAGATTCGAGAAATTATGGTTCATTTCTTTCTGAGCACTGGCGCTCGCGGAAATCGCTGAGCCCGTGTTCAGATTGGAATACCATCTCCTCTCTTTGATGAATCCAATCTTGACCTTTCAAAACAGAGAATCTCATCTCATGGATGCGGTCTCAAAACATTTGTGTCTAGCGGTACTAGTACGCCCTTTCAGGGTCTACTATATGGCGACCGGCACATCTGTAACTCCAAACTTTATATTCTTCTTATCTCGAGCAAGCTTTGCTTCTCGATAAGTTCACAATTGCTTCTAGCAGTCACTGGGACGCTCATTCTAGGCTTACCATACCTGCGATCAAAACAATTGTACCCTCTATGGCATTTTGCCTTCCTCATATTGCTTGGGTCATCTCCCTCGAGCAATTTGAAAAGACGAAACCATAGAACTTCCCATTTATGATCATTATATTCTTGTGATTACTAATGGATGTAGTCTTGTTTCAGAAATTTTCGAAAAAAATTAACAATGGTAGCATCGCTTACCATTACCATCGATGAGAACAAGCACCAAATCATGCTTCAACAGAAGCAAACTACGCGCACCTACAAGCGCCCCATCAGCTGCCGAAGTGTCAACTCCCTCGGCAACTCTCTGAACTCCGGGTCGACCTCGACTCCCCGGACTATCGTCTTTGGGACGCTGGGACCATTCCCACTTCCCGAAGAACAAACTGCTCCCTCCAAGAAGCAGAAACTCGCCTCTCAACGTGTCACTACCATGACACCAAAGGCAAGCACCAGAAGGCCTGAAGCCCGTGGCACCCCCACGAAGCCTCGACCTGCAGGCAACTAGGTCCCCAAGACCTTCACCAAAACAAAGACTTGGTCCCCAAGACCTTCACCAAAACCAAGAAGGTCCCAAACATCCACTAAGCCAGCATTCCTGGCCCCATTCAAGGAGAACCAGTTCTACCCTCTTGCTTGCATGAAAGAGGAGAGACCCATCTCCAACCTGACTCTCAAGTCAACCCAGCATGAGCTGGCTTGTTCCTACAAGCCCAAAATCAAATCATGCATCACAAGGCCTCTACAAGCACCTGCTAAGGCCTACAAACCTGCAGTTCGACCCTTCATCTCTACAGGGGCCGAACTCCAAAAATTCAAAGCTTCCCTGCAACAGGCGAAGGACAGGGTTCGCATCCTGTCCTTGCCCAGCTACAAAGAAGACAGGCTCGGCTGCTGCGCCCGAGGGAGCACATCCTTCATCGTCAAAGCCCAGCCAGAGCTGACCGAAGCTCAAATTGCTCGTCGTATACGCCGTCGCGCGTCATACCGGCAAAAGAGACAAGAAAAGCAAAGGACCCAGCCTCCTACACTTCAAGTCTCTCCCAAATGGGTCGAAAAAGAAAGACCCAACCAAGTTGCTGCCATCCAGATGGTTGGAAAAACCAGAAGGCGCCAAAAACCAGCAACAAAAATCCATGTCTGACGTCCGACAACCCGCAGTGTCTCAAGGACAAGAAGACATTCAGAAGAATCCCCTGCTCCTTCAAGCAAAGGACAGCAGAGTGATCCTTCCTCAAGCTCTTCTTCAAAAAGAATGAGCCCCAGCTCAGTCACCAGGACAGTTTCTTCGTTCAAATCACGAAGGATGAATGTCTTGGCTACAAATTCTGAGCCACCACCCCGTAATTCACCTCCAAAAGATGCGATCACCAGCATCCAGCAGTTGGAACAAGGCCAGCAGAGGATTGAAACTCTGATGGAAAACCTTCTCCTCGCCTTCCAAAATCAGGCGAACAATGAACCTCCTCCGAATCATCAAAACGATGAGGTAAATGGAGAAGAAAATGAGTCACGCGCCCTTACCAAAAAGGACGTAGAGAGTATCCTCGCCAAAGCAAAAAAAGAGGATATACTCAAGGAGCATGGGATCAAGCCACCATATCCCTTATGGATGGACTCGGTCCCGTTCCCCGCTAAATTTAAGCATCCTACTCTCCAAACATATACGGGGAAACGATCAGCCAGACAGCACGTCATCCACTTCAAAATCCTGACGGGAGCTATCGCGGATCAAGATGCACTCAAGATCCGCTTCTTTGCAAGTACCCTAAAAGGTACGGCCTTCGATTGGTACTCCACTCTGCCGGAGGACTCGATCCAAAACTGGGCCATGCTAGAGACACGCTTCCTGACTCACTTCAAAGGTGAGGATCATCCCGCTACTATGGCTCAGCTGTGCAGCCTAAAACAGGGAGAGAATGAGTCAACATATGACTTCATTCACAAGTGGAAAGCAATGGCGTACAAATGCTCTGATGTACTGCCACAAGCGTCGCTAGTCGACATCTGCCGAAACAACATGAGAGCCAGAATCTGAAACGGTGATTAAAGACCTCAACAGTCAGAAATCATCAAGAAAAGAGCCAACCGGCATTATAACCTCTAAGCCAAAGAAGAAAGAGGTCCTCAATGTACAGACCAAGTCAACTCCTCAGCCAACAAAGAAAGCTGAAAACAAAGCTGCGGGTAAGAGACCTGAACTCTCAGATGCCTTCAAAGAACAAGTAGAGAAGAAATACCCGTTTGATGAAGATGTTAATGAAATCTTCAGAGCTCTTGTGGCAAATGGCAAGCTCACCTTGCCTGAACCAAAAAGACCGGGTGATGTTGGCAAAACCAACGATCCTCGGTACTGTCCATACCACCAAATGATCTCGCATCCTCTCAATCAATGCTTCGTTGTGAGGGAGAAAATAAACGAGATGTGGAAAAACGGAGTCATCACCTTTGACAAAAACTATGGGCCAGCCTCCGTCAACATGGTGACATGTGGACAAACATCAAAATCACCGAAGAAAAAGATCACTACTTCCTTCAAGGTGATAAACTCAATCCAAGCGTCCGAGGAACTGGTTCCTTACCCGACACCAGACGGACAACCGATATGGGTACATCCCGATCTCCTGGAAGATGAAAATTGGGAGGTCGTGAAAATAAAGCCTACAGCTCAACAGCGAAGGCAGGCTAGGAAACATCTCTTCAAGCTTAAGCGGCAAGAGAAGGCCCAGCCAAAATAAGAAGTCAAAGAAGAGGCAGAGGCATCCTCTACCGCTTCACTGGAGGCAACAAAAACATCCCTTCCAGAGACTTCAAAGGGGGTAAGGAAATTCACTCTCAGTGATTTCAAGCCACCACAATTCAAAGAAGCCACGCATGAGGCATCATACTCTTGCAATTCGGTAGTTGGATTCTCCATTGATGGATACGAGTCCAGCGACACCGATGATGGATTCGAATCCAACTACACAGATGAGTGGGAGGAGTCCCTTGAAACAGGAGAATATCTCTCCTATGAAGAATGGGTTCCTGAGTCTCATCTTATCCCAGTAATCTGGTATAACCCCTTACAGCCACAAGGATCCTGGTCTGATGATGAAGAATACCAAGAAGCTGTACAAGAAAATGCTGCTGACCCAGCACCTCTCATTACTCCAGTGGAAATCAACCATGTTGAGCCACAAAGAGTTGATGAAGAAGAAGATCCGGCTCCCATGCCTGATCTTGAAGAATATGCAAGGATCTTGCAGCGACTCGCTCTAGAACAAGAGCAAGACCGCGTCAACAAGCCTCCTCGCAACCTAGAGCCTGAAGTCCCTGAAGACCACCAGGTACATCCTCCCTTAACTCCTGAAAATGGAGAAAATTGCTGGATAGACGATCCTCTTACATCCGAGGATGAGTCTGACTCCGATCAGGCAACGTCTCCCGTCACAGCTTCCTGTAATATGATAATTCAGGATTATAGCTCTTCCGAAGCATCGTCTCATGAGAGCACTTACACTCCGGCGACGCCTAGCAATGTATCTTCTGGAGCTACCTCGTCTCACGTGACTTTCACTGAGATGACACCCTCTCAGGTTTCTTCTCCTGAGACTGTGACTTCAAAGTTCACACCCTACCTGACTAAAGAATTCCCAGCTATTGATGCTTGGGATGATGAATTAGTCAATGAAGAAGAAAGGTTGCTGGATGCTGTTCAGGACTTGTTCCCGGAAAATGCTCCGTGCAACACAATCACTGAGGATGGCAACTCTGCTACTGATACATCCTCAGCAAATGAAAAACAACAGCCTCTTGATCCTGAAGATAATCTTCCAAACGAAGACCCTTCTCAAGAAGCTCTCGAAGTTGGTAGAGGCACCCGCTCTGGTCGGGACTACCACAAAAATTACAACCAATCTTCCTTTACATATGTAAATCCTTCGGGAAAAGATGTTGTAAGCGCCCCTAGTGGCAACAATGATGAACATGCAGGCCCTAAGGAGGTTTTCAAGTATGACTTGATTGAACACTTCAAGCACATACCTGCACGTCTACACATCCTAGATTTGTTGCGAATGTCTCCGCACACTCGTGATAATCTCATCTTGGAATTACAAAAGCTGAATGAGGATGTCGACAAACATGCCCCGCAAGTCCTCCAAATTGAAATGGATTACCGGGTCAAAAACTCAGAAGCCTCCTTAAAAGGAGAAAAGAAGAAAACTGAAGGATCATGCATTGAATGCCTCTCGATTAAAAAAGTAGCCAGTGCAACCATCGCCTTCACAAAGGACGACCTCCTACTTGGCGAAACCAGGCATAACCAACCCCTGTACTTCACAGGGTATATCAAGGAAATGCCTATGCAAAGAGTTCAGATCGACCCAGGTTCTGCACTCAACCTCATCTCCACATCGGCTCTTGAAGAGTTGGGCATCCCACCCAGCAAGCTTAGCCACACATTTGTATCTATCTTTGGATACGATGGGAGTACTCAAAGGCCTATCGGCAAAATCAGGTTCAAGTTGCAGATCGGTGATCTTATCTCTGAGGTCACTGTGTATGCAATAAAAACCCCTTCATGCTACAACATCCTTCTCGGACGCCCTTGGATCCACGAGAATGGTGTTGTCCCTTCAACTCTACATCAATGCATCAAGTTTGTTGGCGACGATGGCATGATACATCAAGTCTTTGCGGACTATAAAACCCTTCAAACGTAAAGAAGTCAACTTCGCAGACTCACAGATGTATGAAGGTGAAAAAGAAGAAGAGGATAAGCACACAGCATCCTTTGCCGAAAATCTCCAAAAAGATAAAGGTAAAGCTCCTCAACAATCACCGGAAGAAAACAAATCATCCGGTAAATCTGAAGAGAACATTCAAACTCCCTTCATCATCTCCCTCAAACCTTCAAAGCCTTTGGTCGTCACAACTAAAGTGAAGAAGGCAAAGCAAAAACCTGGGGGCAAATTTGTTGTCTCTTTTGTGTCTATCATGCAAGACACGGACTCGGATTCAGAGCCAGAAGACGACGCATCGTCAAGCCAAGTTGACACTCAGCAAGTTCAGCCTGCTCTCACTCCAATGGAGACAACTTCTGATATAGAAGATCCTACATCAGCTTCCTTCGTTGTTCCAGCAACTTCAGCAAAGGAAAAACCGATCTTCTTCCATAGATCGGATGCTTCTTCATCAAACTCCATGCTTGAACCTTTCCAAAATTAAGGTATGCCTCAACTATCCTTATACAGTTCTGTGGCACAATCTATTATGAAGAAAATGGGCTATGACGCTCAAAACCCAGTCGGTTTGGGAGAAGGACGCGGTATTCTCACGCCATTGGGGCCCGTCTTGACCAAAAGCCAGCTGGAAGATTGGAGACTCTATGGCTATATAGAAAAGGGTTAGGGTATGATCCTGACACTCCCTTGAGACAGTTGACACAAAGCTTAAAAGTCAATATACTAACCAAGCCTCAACATCTCAAGTCCGTGAAGACATCGATCTCCCTGGATATCTCTTTGATGAGTCACCTGACAAAGATCCAGGAAGCTCATCCAATTGGCACGATTTCTCCGAAAATGAAGAGGAGTTGTCCGATGGCACAGACTTGTGGACTTCTGACCCAGAAGAACCCTCATCTCCAAAAGAAGTAGCCCACTTCAACCCGGTTTCAACAGGCAATTGGGATCATCTCATAGCAAGCCTTGGGAAAATTACCGATCAAGAAGACCCGTGGAAAGGAACAAAACCTTGGTCTGGAAATGCCTTTGAAACCCCAGAAGGTTTCGTTGAGTTGGAAGCCTCCGAAAATATTGTGGAGGAACCACCTTCGAACCTTCCAACAGAAGATCCTGTTCAAAAGATAGACTTGGGAACACCAGATAACCCACGTCCTGTATTCATAAGCAAGAATATAAAGGATGATGAGTTACCCGAGTATATCACCTTTCTTCGTGAGTTCGTTGATTGCTTTGCATGGTCTTACGCTAAAGTGCCTGGCTTAGACCTTAAAATAGCAGTCCACGAACTCAATCTTCAAGAAGACATCAAGCCTGTCAAGAAGGCCAAAGAAGATTCCGTCCAGATGTGATGGATAAAATTGAACAAGAAGTTCAAAAACTCAAAAGCGTCGGCTTCATCCGTGAGGAACAACATCCTGAATGGTTGGCCAACATTGTCCCCGTGACAAAGAAAAACGGGCAGATCAGGTTCTGTATTGACTATACAGACCTGAACGGCGCATGCCCTAAAGATGAATTTCCGCTCCCCATACCAGAGGTAATGATCGATAATACCTGTGGATTCGAGCGAATGACATTCATGGATGGTTTCTCTAGCTACAATCCGATAAAGATGCATCCTGAAGATGAAAAACATACATCTTTTCGGACCCCATTTGGCGTGTATTGCTACACTGTCATGCCATTTGGTCTGAAAAATGCTGGTGCCACATATCAGAGGGCTATGATGAAAATATTCCAAGATATGCAGCACAAGACGGTTGAATGTTACGTTGATGACCTCGGCATCAAAAGCAAAAGAAAAGAAGATCATCTCGAAAACCTTCGAGAGGTCTTCCTCCGGCTCCGCAAACACAAACTACGAATGAATCCTTTGAAATGTTTCTTCGGCGTCTCGTCGGGTAAGTTCCTCGGATTCTTAGTTCGGAAAGCTGGAATAGAGCTTGACCCCATAAAAGTCAAAGCCATTCTAGAAATGCCCTCTCCAAGAACCTTGAGAGAACTCAAAGGGCTTCAAGGGAGATTGGCCTATATCAGACGGTTCATCTCCAATCTTTCGGGGAAATGCCGTCCATTCTCCCGGTTGATGAAAAAAGGTGTAAGCTTTGTCTGGGATGCTGATTGTGAAGCTGCTTTCCAAGACATCAAGTCATACCTGACAAAACCTCCAGTGTTAGCTGCCCTACCACTGGAAAACCATTCATCTTGTACACAAGAGCCCTTGATCACTCTTTAAGAGCTCTGCTTGCATAAGAAAATGATCAAAGAAAAGAAGCTGCTCTATATTACCTCAGCCGCATGCTAGTAGGTGCAGAGCATCGCTACTCTCCAGTTGAAAAAGAATGCCTTGCAGTGATGTTCGCCGTACAAAAGCTGCGTCACTACTTGCTTTCCAACACAGTATACCTGGTCTCGAGGGTCAACCTCTTGAAGGTCCTTGTCACAAAGGCAGGTTCTCTCAACGCTCGACTGGCAAAATGGTCCATCCTTCTGTCACAATTTGATATTAGGTATGTACCACAAAAGGCAATCAAAGGGCAAGCTCTAGCGGACTTCCTCGCAGAGCATCCATTGCCCAAAGATTCTCCACTCAGAGATGATCTCCCAGATGAACTAGTCTACAATGTGGAGACTTTCTCGCAAAGTGCCTCCTGAGACATGTACTTTGATGGTGCAACCAGGACGAATGAAAAAAGACAGCTGATCTCGGGAGTTGGCATCCTCTTTGTTAGCCCCGACAAATACATGATTCCACACGCTTTCTCGCTACTGGAACCATGCACAAACAATGCAGCTGAATATCAAGCTCTAATCCTAGGATTGGAACTCGCCATCGAATCTGGTATCACCATGCTGGAAGTCTTTGGAGACTCTCAACTGATCGTCAACCAGATGAATCAGAAATTTGAAGTCAGGAAGCCAGATTTACTGCCTTACTATAACAAGGCACAATCACTTCTGCAAAAGTTTGACATCTGTCACATCACCCACATTTGTAGAGGTGAAAACATACGTGCAGATGCCCTAGCTGGACTTGCCGCATCCATGGCAATTCAGGAAGGGGAAAACATGCAAATCACAGTGTGCGAAAGAAGAATCCTTCCTCCTCTTAACACACACCAAGCAGTTGCTGAATGCCACCAAGTGGTCGGAAGTCGGATTTCAATCCTTCAAACTTCAATCGGCGACTGGAGGGATCCGTTCATTGATTACATTATGTTCGGAATCCTACCTGAAGATCCAAAAGAACGGGTAAGCACCCAAAGGCGAACCCCAAGCTTTCATTTGGATATTCCTTAAAAAATCCTTTATAGGAAATCCTTCAACGGAGTACTTCTACGCTGCTTGTCACAACAAGAGGCTGAAGAAAGACTCAAAGAAGTTCATGCTGGTCTTTGCGGAGCTCATCAGGCTGGTCCCAAGCTCTATGATCAGATAAAAAAGTTAGGATATTACTGGCCCACCATGGTAGCTGACGCAATGCAATTTGCTAAGCGCTGCCAATAATGCCAAATTCATGGAGATTACATTCACATGCCTCCAGAATGGCTGCATCCTACAGCGATCTCATGGCCTTTCGAAGCCTGGGGTATGGACATCATAGGTCCTATTTCTCCCCCTTCGAGCAAAGGTCATCGCTTCATCTTCGCCGCTAAGGATTATTTCTCCAAGTGGTCAGAAGCATTTGCGTTCAACGAAATGAAGACATCATCGGTCCCTCAGTTCCTGCGCACCAACATCATTTGTCGTTTCGGCATACCCAAAAGATTCGTCCATGATAACGGACCACAATTCAGGGATCATCGATTCTACAGGTTCTGCGACAAATAAAAAATCCAAAAGCTGTCCTTCGACTCCATACAATCCGGCAGCAAACGGGTTAGCAGAAGCTTTCAATAAGACACTCTGCAAAATCCTCAAAAAAATGGTCTCTAGTCACAAAAGATACTGGAGCGACAAAATGTCTGAAGCTTTGTGGGCCTATCGAACCACCGTTCGAGGACCAACCCATAGCACACCATTCTCCTTGGTCTATGGATGCGAAGCTGTTGTGCCCTTGGAAGTACAAATTCCTTCCTTGAGGGTATCCTTGCAAAATGACATGACTTAAGAAAGCAATGTCAAATTGCGACTCCATGAGCTGGACAATCTCGATGAGAGACGGCTCGAAGCTCAACAAAGCATTGAACTTTACCAAGCACGCACAGGCAACGCGCCTACAGAAAGAGTGACTTGGTTCCTGCGGTAAAAAGACCAATGGTCTTCGCTCACAAGTCCAAAGGCAAATTTGAGCCAAAATGGGAGGGACCCTACATCATCGACAAGGTTTTCTCCAACGGCGCATACGCACTTCTAAACATGGGAGGTGACAGATGTATGCTGCCCATCAACGGCAAGTTTTTAAAGCGGTACTACCCTTGAAGACTTACCCAACTAGGTAAGAGCAATGCTTATACGGCCAAAACCGGTTTCCAGGTACACACTCGCTAAACCCACCCTTTTTTAGAATTTTCATGTCAAATGTTGAAATTTCTAGAAATTTAAACAATGCTTACTTCCATCGTTTCATTGTTCAAAAAAAAAAAAAAAACCCAAGTTTAAGAGCCTTTCCCTAACTTGACCAAAATTTTCAACCCTTGAACCCAAAATTCATGGTTTGAAACAAAACCTGGATTCAGGGATTTCCACCCTAGTCCACCCTGCCTTTTACCACCTAAATGGTTTTAGGTCAAAACTTATGACCCTCGTGTCTTTAAACAAAAAAAAATGGTTTTCAAAAAACCGCGGGGAAGCGACGCCTAGTCGATACTCGCACAAATCGGAGGCATACGAACCACGTTCAACACTTCCAAAATTACAGGGAAGCGACATTTTGTCGATACTTGTAAAATCCAAAACCGTGGAAACGTAACATTTCAGTCGATATCCACAACCCAAATTTCAAAGGTTCGAAAAAACCTGAAAAACCATGGAGACGCAACATTTCAGTTGATATCCATAACCCAAAGGTTCGAGAAAACCACAAATTTCAAAAATCGTGGGGAAACGACATCAAGTCAGTACCCGCAAAACCAAAATTTTTGAAAAGCAAGGATGCGACATTCCATCGATACTTGCACCCAAATCCGCGAGGATGCGACATTCCATCGATACTCTCAACCGAATGAGCAAGGATGCGACATTCCATCGATACTTGCAAGAACATTCAGCAGGGAGGCGACTTTTAGTCGATACTTGCATTTTTGAAAACCAAACTGGGTATAGATGCCACCAAACCAAAACGGCTATAAATGCCACCAAAACCGGCTATCAATGCCACCAAAACAGGCTATAAATGCCACAAACCGGCTATCAATGCCACCAAAACAAAGCCGGCTATCAATGCCACAAACCAAAAACCGGCTATCAATGCCACAAATTCGGCTATCAATGACACAAAAAAAAAAGCTGGCTATCATGCCAAAATTGGCTTCCATGCCACGAGCAAAAATCTGGCTTCCATGCCAAAACAATCATTTGACAAAAGATTTTCACAAAATGACAAGCTTTTGATCAAATCCCATTTAGCAATTACTTTTATCACAAAAAGATTCAAGTGATCGTAGGGATAACAAAACAAAAAAAAAAGAAGAGCATCCCATTTAGCAATTACTTTCATCACAAAAAGATTTAAGTGAGCGTAGGGAAAACAAAAAAAAGAGTACCAAAAAAAATACATGTGGTACCAAAAAAAGGTAGTGTTCACAAGCACTACAAAACAAGAAAAAAAAAAGGAGTACCAAAAAAATACATGTGGTACCAAAAAAAAATAAAGTATTCACAAGCACTACAAAAAAAAGAGAAAAGTACCCAAAAAAAATACAAGTGGTACTAAAAAGAAGAGAGAGAAGGATGGTTTCTTTTTAAAAAAAAAAAAAACACAGGAGCTCAATCAAAAATCATCTCCAGCCAAAAGTTCAGCTCCTTAAGCAAACTTTTGGCCTCAGCCGTCAATGATTCCAAGGCACGCTTCTTCAGGAATTTGCCATGAGATGCTGGAGTGGGCTGTAACCCTTCTTTCGCACCGGGAAGCTTATCTCGAGTAGTTCGCCATTGTTTGTTCTCATCAGACTTCCTTTTAAGAACCCGATTGGCATCTGTAACCCGGTGAATCAGAGCAGTCTCCTTTTCACGAGCCTCTGTTATTGCAGTCCACTTGGCAGCGACTTGTGCCTGTAGATGCTCAAGACGTTTCCTGGCCTCATCGACCTCCCTATCAAGGATGTTAAGGTCATGTGTCAGTCCATTGATGTTTAGCTCTTCTAAGTTCTTCTCTCGGACTACCTGCTTCCTGCTTTCTGTAGCCTCATCCAGGTTAGACTGAGCCTTATCCGCAGGGTCCAGGTACATCTCCTTGAAGAACTGGTCATCAGGAAAACCCATGGTCTCAAACCACCTGTCACCCAGCTCAATGATCCTATCAACGATCGCCCTGGCACTTGTGACATCTAGACCAGCCTCTTCAGCATCACTGAGAATCTCACGCACATGCTGGATCATCCCAAATCCGGCATCTAAGTGCCCAGAAAGCAGAGTCTCAATCCAAGAGCTCAGAACTCGCACCACCACCTTCTTCGCAAAAAGAAGGGATGGCCCAGCTGAAGATTCGCCCAACTCCGTTGGTCGGCTGCTCATGTCATCATCTGTTGGAAGAGTAACAAAAGAACTCTTTCCAGTTGAAGCTGCTCCTGCTCGGGAAGGAATCTCAGCACAAGGTATCTCCTCAACATTGTCAAAACTGGTCCCAGGAGTTTCTACCTCTGGATCAACCTCTGGCATCCCTTGCTCTGGTTCTGAAGGAAGCAACGGACCCTCCTCCGTCACTTCAAAACCTGCCAAAGAAACACAAAAAAGGTATGAATATGATCCTGTTTGAAAATCATTATCAGGGTTATAACTACAAAATACCTTCTTCGACGACTGGCGGAACACTTTCTTCCTCCATGAACTCATCGGAAGCATCATCAACATTTGCATCCATCGATGGTTCAAAGTCATCGAAATCCTGTGGCAAGTCAGCTGGCAAGAAATGTGTTAGCAAACCAAGTCACAGACAAAAAAAAAAAGAAAGCAAAAGAAGTCGTACCAATTGGAGATTCTGGATTCACTCCAGAGTCCCTCGGTTCTTCTTCAGGTGCCCCGACAGGATCCGTCACCACCTCATCGACTGGAACCTCAGGCATCACCAAGTCTTCCTCTATGAAAAAAAAAAGAAAAAGAAAAGCAGAAACAAGAAGCATTTCAGAAAATGGAAAAATCCCATGAAAACAAATGGAAAGAGAAAAAGGAAGAATCATACCTTCACCAACGGTCTCTTCTTCTCGGCTTCTCTTCTCTGGAGGCTCGTCAGCATCCACTGGCACATCCTCATTGATAGAAAGAGGAACTTTCAAGTCAGGAGAGTCCTCATGCTGCCCCTTGCTGCGATGATGACTCCTCCTCCTCTTACTCCTACGGGCTCGCTTCTTGGAGGAACCTGCCCCGCTGTTAGAGTCAGGTTTCCCACTTGACTCCTCACTGGATGATCTACTCTTGCCAGTAGACTCCACGGAAGCTTGCCTCTGTGCCGCTTGCATCCAAGCACCAAGTTTGGCTTCCTCCTATTCTAGCTGCTCTAAAGTCTCATCAGGAATTTCTCGAACAACTTCAGAACCAATGACGCCCTGGTCACCGAGAAAGCCTATCTTGTGCTTCTCTCCAGAAAGGAAGGCCCAAACTTCCTCTCGCCGGACGCCATCTGACTTTCTAAGGCCCTTTTGCAGATGCCAGCTTTACATCAAGCTCCTTCTTGGAAAGCCCCTGATATGCCGAAAAGCTCTCCGCGAACCACTTCGCAAAGCCGGCAGTCCGGGAAGTCAGACACACAGGATAAGAAATCAAACATCTTCATCACGACAAAAGCGAGTCTACTAGTGATAGGACCCCAAACGGTTTCCAAACTCAAACAAAAGCCTATGGTTGGTCTTATTTATTGCTCAGGAAGCTTCACACCAAATTTCAGGTCATTCCGACATCGTTTGACCCAGTTTCAGCTTCTGACAGAAAATCGGCAGCTTTGCGCGACAAAGTCCTCGGCTTTCTCAGGAAATTAGAAACTTTGCAAACCAAAATGCAAGGATTCTTATCAGGTTTCCTACAGGGAAATCAAGCTAATAAATGGTCAAAAATGTCAAGAAAAAATACAGAAGAAAAAAGAATCGAAAAACAACAAAAACGGACACAAAACGGGACAAAAAGGGGGATTGTAAACGGGACAATTAGATCCTCCTTTTCTTGCTTTTCATTGTAGTTTATATTTTTTCAAAAGAGACAAAAATCACAACTCTTGTCTTTCATTATTGATAAGGATTGTAAATCGGCTATAAACGCCAAAATCGGCTATAAACGCCAGAAATCGGCTATAAATGCCAAAAAAATCACCTTTTACGGCAAACCAAGAAAAATGTCTCTTTTCTTAAATATATGTGAAATGGAAAACTTGAAAGAAGTTGATTTCTTTTTTTTTACTTGCGAAGGTTGATCTCCGGATCACCACTTGCAATTCCGAGTAAAATAGAAAATCTGGCACACCCATACAACAAAAATGTTGATGCGCGCCTCTGCCCCCCGGTTACGAAAGGGTTGGACCCAATGGACTCCCACGTCCGCCGACCTCGGTAGAACCGAGCAGAAGCGCGGTCCATCAGAGTTCATGGAGGCAGACAGTACTCCACCAGCCGTCGAAGAAGGTACTTTGTAGTGATAACCCTGATAGTGATTTTTTTAACAGGATCGTACTCATACCTTTTTGTGTTTCATTAGCAGGTTGTGAAGTGACAACAGAGATCCCATCGTTTTCTTCAGAACCAGAGCAAAGGGTGCTAGAGCTTGATCCGGAGGTAGGGACTTCTACAACTAGTTCTGACACAACAGAGGCGACCCTCGTACTGAGATTCCTTCCCTAGTGGCTCCAATTGGAACTCTTCCAACGGGGCACAGCATGAGCAGCCGACCGACGGAGCTTGGCGAATCTTCATCTGGGCCATCTCTTCTATTTGCGAAGAAGGTGCTGGCACGGGTTTTGATCTCTTGGATCGAGACTCTCATTTTTGGACACTTGGATGCCGGATTCGGCATGGTCTAGCATGTGCAGGATATTCTCGGTGATACCTAAGAGGCTGGTCTGGATGTCACAGGTGCCAGGGCGATCGTTGATAGGATCATTGCACTGGGCAACAAGTGGTCCGAGACTACGACTTTCCCCGATGGTGACTTCTTCAAGGAGATGTTCCTGGATCCTGCTAATAAGGCTCAGTCTGACATGGACGAGACCACACAGAGTAGGAAGCAATTTGTCCGGGAGAGGAACTTAGAAGAGTTAGCCATCATTGAGTTGAGGCATGACATTAACCGCATTAATAGGGAGGTCGTCGAAGCCAGGCAACATCTTGAGCAATTGAAGGTGCAAGTTGTGGCCTAGTGGGCTGCTTTAACAGAGGCTCGTGACAGGGAGAGGTCTCTGATTCGCCAGGTTGTAGACGTCGATCGAGTTCTCAAAGAGAAGACTCAAGAAAAAGCACGATGACAAACAGCTTGGGAAAAGCTTCCTGGTGTAGAGGAAGGGTTACAGCATTCTCCAGCGTCTCATGGAAAATTCCTGAAGAAGCGTGCCTTGGAGACTTTGACGGCCGAGGCCAGAAGTTTGCTTAAGGAGTTAAATCTTTGGCTGGAGGTCATTTTTGGCCGAGCTTCGAGTTTCTCTTTTTTTGTAATTAAAACTCTTCCCTTTTTTTTTGTACCACACATTTTAATTTTTTTTTGTTTTTTTGGTACTCTTTTTTTTTGTAGTGCTTTTGAGCACTTCTTCTTCCTGTTTTATTTTTTTTTTTTTGTGATGAAAGCATTAGTTAAACTGGAACGTATGTTTGGAAATTTGATTAAAAGTTTGTCATTTTATGAAAATCTTTTGTCAATTGATTGTTTTGGCAAAGGAGCTAGATTTTGTTTGTGGCATGAAAGCCAAATTTGGGTTTATGGCATGGGAGCCAAAATTTTATTTTTGGCGCGAAGGCTAAGGATTGTTTGTGACATGAGAGCCGATTTTTGGCGTGAAAGCCATGTCTTGTGGCATTGATAGCCGATTTTTTACTTGAAAGCCATGTTTTTGGCTTGAGAACCAGGTTTTGTGGCATTGATAGCCAATTTTTGGCGTGATAGCTAGGTTTTTCGCAAGAGAGCCAGGTTTTTTATGGCATTGATAGCCGATTTTGGGGTGAAAGCCATGTTTTTTTTTAAAGGCAAGTTTTGGATTGTTGGCGTGAAAATCATGTTTTTTTAGCATTTATAGCCGATTCTTATGGCATTGGTAGCCGATTTTGGCATGAGAGCCAGGTTTTTTTTTAGCATTTATAGCCATTTTTGTGGCATTGATAGCCGATTTTGGCTTGAGAGCTAGGTTTTGGTTTTCAAAAATGCAAATATATACTACAAGTCGCCTCCCTGCTAAATGGTTTTGCAAATATTGATGGAATGTCGCCTCCTTGCTCGTTCGGTTGCGAGTATCGATAGAATGTCGCATCCTCGCAGAGTGGATGCAAGTATCGACTAAGCGTCGCTTCCTTGCTTTACAAAAATTTTGTTCTGTGGGTACTGACATGATGTCGTTTCCGCACGATTTTTGAAATTTGTGGTTTTCTCGAACCCTTTTTGTTTTTTGAAATTTAGGTTGTGGATATCAATTGAAATGTTGCATCTTCACGATTTGAGGTTTTTTCGAACCTTTGAAATTTGGGTTGTGGATATCAACTGGATGTTGCGTCTCCACGATTTTTGGATTTTGCTAGTATCGACGAAATGTCACTTCCCTGCGTTTTTGGAAGTGTCGAATGTGGTTCGCATTCTTCCCATTTTTTGGGTTGTGCGAGTATCGACTAAGCGTCGCTTCCCCGCGGTTTTTTGAAAAACCATTTTTTTTTGTTTAAAGATACGAGGGTCGTAAATTGTGACCTAAAACCATTTTGGCGGTAAAAGGCAGGGTGGACTAGGGTGGAAATCCCTGAATCATGATTTTTGTTTCAAACCATGAATTTTTGGTTCAAGGGTTGAAAATTTTGGTCAAGTTAGGGAGAGGCTCCTAAACTTGGGGGTTGTTTTCTTTTTTTGTTTAACAATGAAACGATGAAAATAAGCATTGTTTTGAGTTTCTAAGAATTTCAACATAAGGATGAAAATTCTAGAAAGAGTGGGTTTAACAAGCAAGTACCTGGAAATAGGCTTTTGCCATGCAGGCATCGCTCTAACCCAGTTGGGTAAGTCTTCAAGGGTAGTACCGCTTCAAAAACTTGCCATTGATGGGCAGCATACATCTGTCACCCTCCATATTTAGGTGAGCATATGCGCCGTTGGAGAAAACCTTGTCGATGACGCACGGTCCCTCCCATTTTGGTTCAAACTTGCCTTAAGACTTGTGAGCAAAAACCATTGGTCGTTTTACCACAAGAATCAAGTCACCCTTTTTGCAGGGTCGTTGCCTGCCTTCTTGTCGAAAGATCTTGTCATGCGTGCATGGTAAAGTTCAATACTTCATCGAGCTTCGAGTCGTCTCTCGTCGAGATTGTCCAGCTCTTAGAGTCGCAAGTTCACAGTACTTTCTTAAGTCATGTCATCTTGCATAGATACCCTTAGGGAAGGAATTTGTACCTCCAAGGGCACGACAACTTCGCATCCATAGACCAAGGAGAATGGTGTGTTATGGGTTGGTCCTCAAACGGTCATCCGATAGGCCCACAAAGCTTCGGACAGTTTGTCGCTCCATTCTCTTTCGTGACTACAGACCATTTTCTTGAGGATTTTGCAAAGTGTATTGTTGAAGGCTTCTGCTAATCCATTTGCTGCCGGATTGTATTGAGTCAAAGGACAGCTTAGGATTTTTTATTTGCTACAGAACCTGTAGAATCGATGATCCCGGAATTATGGTCTGTTATCATGGACGAATCTCTTAGGTATGCCGAAACGGCAAACCATGTTGGTGTGTAGGAACTGAAGGACTGATGGGGTCTTAATTTCGTTGAGCGCAAATGCTTCTGACCACTTGGAGAAGAATCCGTAGCGGCGAAGATGAAGCGGTGACCTTTGCTTAATGGGGGAGAAATAGGACCTATGATGTCCATATCCAAGCTTCGAAAGGCCATGAGATCGCTGTAGGATGTAGCCATTCTGGAGGCATGTGAACATAATCTCCATGAACTTGGCATTGTTGGCAACGCTTAGCAAATTGCATTGCATCAGCTACCATGGTAGGCCAATAATAACATAACCTTTTTATTTGATCGTAGATCTTAGGACCAGCCTGATGGGCTCCACAAAGACCAGCATGAACTTCTTTAAGTTTTTCTTCAGCCTCTAGTTGTGACAAGCAGCCTAGAAGTACTCCGTTGAAGGATTTCCTGTAAAGGATTTTGGAAGGAATATCCAAATGAAAGTTTGGGGCTCATTTTTTAATGCTTACCAGTTCTTTTGGATCTTCAGGTAGGATTTCGTACATAGTGTAATCAATGAACGGATCCCTCCAGTCGCCGATTGAAGGTCTAACGATAGAGATCCGACTTCCAACCACTCGGTGGCATTCAGCAACTACTTTGTGCATGTTAAGAGGAGGGAGGATCATTCTCTCACACACTGTGATTAGCATGCTTTCCCCTTCCTGGATCGCCGTAGATGCGGCAAGTCCGGCCAGGGCATCTGCGCGGATGTTTTCACCTCTGCGGATGTGGGTGATGTGACAGATGTCAATTTTTTGTCGAAGCGATAGTGCCTTGTTGTAGTAAGGCAGCAGATCAGGCTTCCTGACTTCATATTTCTGATTCATCTGATTGACGATCAGTTAAGAGTCTCCAAAGACTTCCAACATGGTGGTGCCGGATTCGATGGCGAGTTCCAATCCTACGATTAGAGCTTGGTATTCAGTTGCATTTTTTTAACATGGTTTCAGCAGCGAGAAAGCATGTGGAATCATGTATTTGTCGGGGCTAATAAAGAGGGTGCCAACTCCCGAGATCCGCTTTCTTTTTTCATTTGTCCTGGTTGCACCGTCAAAGTACATGTCCCAGGAGGCATTTTGTGAGGAAGTCTCCACGTTATAGACGGGTTCGTTTGGGAGATCGTCCCTGAGTGGAGAATCTTTAGGCAATGGATGCTCTATGAGAAAGTTTGCTAAAGCTTGGCCTTTGATTGTTTTTTGTGGTACATACCTAATATCAAATTGAGACAGAATGATGGACCATTTTGCCAATCGTGCATTGAGAGAACCTGCTTTTGTGACAAGGACCTTCAAGAGGTTGATCCTCGAGATCATGTAGACTGTATTGGAAAGCAGGTAGTGACGTAGCTTTTGTACAACGAACATCACTGCAAGGCATTCTTTTTCGACTAGAGAGTAACGATGCTCTGCACCTACCAGCATGCGGCTGAGGTAGTATATAGCATCTTTTTTTCTTTCATCATTTTCTTGTGCGAGTATAACGCCTAGAGAATGTTCGAGGGCTCCTGTGTACAAGATGAATGGTTTTCTAGAGGTAGGAGTAGCTAACACTGGAGGTTTGGTCAGGTATGGCTTGATATCTTGAAACGCAACTTCACAGTCAGCATCACAGACAAAGTTCACACCTTTCTTTATTAACCGAGAGAACGGACGACACTTCCCCTAAAGATTGGAGATGAACCGTCTGATGTTTGCCAATCTTCTTTGAAGTCCTTTCAGTTCTCTTAAGGTTCTTGGAGAGGGAATTTCTAGAAAAGCCTTGACTTTGATGGGGGGTCAAGTTCTATTCCAGCTTTCCGAACTAGGAATCCGAGGAACTTGCCCGACGTGACGCCGAAGAAGCACTTCAGGGGATTCATCAGCAGTTTGTGTTTGCGAAGTTGGAGGAAGACTTCTCGAAGGTCTTTGAGATGATCTTCTTTTCTTTCGCTTTTGACGGCGAGATCATCAACGTAACATTCAACCGTCTTGTGCTGCATATATTGGAATGTCTTCATCATAGCCCTCTAGTATGGGGAGCGGGAATTCATCTTTGGGGTAAGCATCATTTAGGTCTCTATAGTCAATACAGACCCTGATTTTCCCATTTTTCTTTGTCACGGGGACAATGTTGGCCAACCATTCAGGATGTTGTTCCTCACGTATGAACCCAACGCTCTTGAGCTTTTGAACTTCTTGTCCAATTTTATCCATCACATCTAGATGGAATCTTCTTTGGCCTTGTTTGACAGGCTTGATGTCTTCTTGAATATTGAGCTTGTGGACTGTTATTTTGGGGTCTAAACCAGGCATTTTAGCTTAAGACCATGCAAAGCAATCAACAAACTCACGAAGAAAAACAATATACTCGGGTAACTCATCAAACTTTATATTCTTGCTTATGAATACAGGACGTGGGTTATCTGGTGTTCCCAAGTCTATCTTTTGAACAAAATCTTCTATTGGAAGGTTCGTAGGTGGTTCCTCCACAATATTTTCGGAGGATTCCTACTCAACGAAACCTTCTGTGGTTTCAAGTGCATTTCCAGACCAAGGCTTTATCGCTTTCCATAGGTTTTCTTGATCAGGAATCTTCTCAAGGCTTGCTATGAGATGGTCCCAATCGCCTGTTGAAATTGGGTTGAAGTAAGGTACTTCTTTTGGAGACGAGGGTTCTTCTGGGTCAGAATACCACATGTTTGTGTTATCGGACAATTCATCTTCATCGTAAGAGAAATCGTACCAATTGGATGAGCTTCCTGGATCTTTGTCAGGCGACTCTTCAAAGAGATATCTAGGGAGATTAATGTCTTCATGGATATGAGACGTTGAGGCTTGGTCGGCAAATCGACTTTTCAGCCTTTGTGTCAACTGTCTTAGAGGAGTGTCGGGATCATACCCTAACCCATGTTAAGACTTTTCTACATGACCGTAGAGTCTCCAATGTTCCAACTGGCTTTTGGTCAAGGTGGGCGCCAATGGCATGAGAATACCGTGGCCTTCTCTCAAGCAGACTGAATTTTGAACGTCATAGCCCATTTTCTTCATAATAGCTTATGCCATAGGACTATATAGAGATAGTTGAGGCATACCTTCATTTTGGAAAGTTTCAAGCAGGGTGTTTGATGAAAAAGCTTCCGATCTATGGAAAAAAATCGGCCTTTCTTTTGTTGAAGTTGCCGAAACAACAAAGGAAGTAGACGTAGGATCTTTTACTTCAGCAGGTGTCTCTAATGGAGTAAGAGCAGGCTGAACTTGATGAGTATCAGCTTGGCTTGACGTTGTGTTGTCTTCTGGCTCTGAATCCGAATCCGTGTCTTGCATGATTGACACGAAAGAGACAACAAGTTTGCCCCCAGACTTTTGCTTTGCCTTCTTGACTTTAGTTGTGATGACCAAATGCATTGAAGTTTTGAGTGAGATGATGAAGGGAGATTGACTGCTCTCTTCAGATTTGCCGGAGGGTTTGTTTTCTTCCGGTGATTATTGAGGAGCTTTGCCTTTATCTTTCTGGAGATTTTCAGCAAAGGGTATTATTTCCTTCTTCCTTTTCCCCTTATACATCTGGGAGTCTGCGAAGTGGACTTCTTTACATTTGAAGGATTTTATTTCCCCAAAGACTCGATGTATCATGCTATCGTCGCCAACGAACTTGATGCACTGATGTAGAGTTGAAGGGAAAACACCATTCTCGTGTATCTAGGGGCGGCCAAGTATGATGTTGTAGCATGAAGGGGTTTTTATTTCATATACGGTGACATCAGAGATAAGATCACCGATTTGCAACTTGAACCTGATTTTTCTAATAGGCCATTGAGTGCTCCCATCGTATCAAAAGATAGATACGAATGTGTGGCTCAGCTTGCTAGGTGGGATGCCCAACTCTTCGATAGCAGAAGTGGAGATGAGGTTGAGTATAGAACCTGGGTTGATCTGAACTATGTGCATTGGCATTTCCTTGATGTACCCTGTGAAGTACATGGGTCGGTTGTGCCTTGTTTCGCCAAGTATGAGGTCTTCCTTAGTGAAGGCGATGGTTGCACTTACTGCTTTTTGAACCGAGAGGCATTCAATGCAAGGTCCCTCGGTTTTCTTCTTTTCTTCTTTTGAGGAGGTATCTGAGTTTTCGACCAGGTAGTCCATTTTAATTTGTAGGACTTACGGGGCATGTTTGTTGACATCCTCAATCAGTATTTGTAATTCTGAAATGAGATTATCACGAGTGTGTGGAGACATTCGTAATAAGCAGAGGATGTGCAGTCGTGCAGGTATGTATTTGAAGTGCTCGTTCATGTCATACTTGAAAGCCTCCTTGGGGCCTGCATGTTCATTATTGTTGCCACTTGGGGCATTTACAACATCTTTTTCCTAAGGATTTACATAAGTAAAAAAAGATTAGTTGTAATTTTTGCTGTAGTCCCGGCCAGAGCGGGTGCCTCTATCAACTTCGAGAGCTTCTTGAGAAGGGTCTTCGTTCGGAAGATCGCCTTCGAGATCAAAAGGCTTTTGCTTCTCGTTTACTGGGGATGCGTCTGCAGCAGAGTTGCCATCCTCAGTGATTGTGTTAAATGGAGCATTTTCCGGAAATATGTCCTGAACAGCATCCATCAACTTTTCTTCTTTGTTGATAATTCCTTGGCCCAAACATCAATAGCTAGGGCTTTTTCACAATGATTAGTTGGGAATGGTGTGAATTCTGAAGTCATAGTCTCAGGAGACGAAGCCTGAGAGGGTGATTTCTCAATGAAAGTCACTTGAGAAGAGGTAGCTCCAGAAAATATACTACCAGACGTAGTCTGAGAGTAAGTGGCCTCAACAGACGAAGCTTCAGATGAACTATCATCCCGGACTATCTCATTGCAGGCAGCTCTGATAGGAGTCATCACCAGAATGGACTGTTAGGAGTCAGACTCATCCTCGGAGGTAAGAGGATCATCAATCCAGCAGTTTTCTCCATTTTTAGGAGTTAAGGGAGGAGGTACCTGATGGTCTTCAGAGACTTTTGGTTCTGGATTTTGAATGTGAGGAAGCTCGTTGATGCGATCTTGCTCTTGTTCTAGGGCAAGACGCTGCAAGGTCCTTGCATATTCATGTTTTCCTTTCATGAGATGAATGGTGATTTATTATATACTTGTACATAACCAATACGAATGACATGATGGTTCATGAGATGAACCAGAGTCCACAAGTATATTAGATGTAACACATGTGTATGGATGAGATCCACATACAGGAGACATGTGTAGCAAATCTTATACTTAAATATCTTCACAACCAGTGATGAGATTGGATATCTCATACTAACAAGGTTGCAGCACTTTGATCACTATGAGATAGTGTGATTTGTCTCGATCATCAGAATGGAAGATTTTAGATCATAGTGCTGGTACATTGGATATATTGAAGGACCATGAGAAGCACCTTATGAACACTGTCTTTAAATTTAAGGTCTGTTCTCATAATTCCCTAGCAGTAAGCTCTTAATCCTGAGACATTAATGAACTCAAGTTTCTATATATTCATTTTCTTTAAGTTACCAATGAGTGAGGCCAACTGTAGATGAGCACCTCGGTGATTTGGGTACGTGGTAGTAGAGTTGTGGGAACATTCAATGGTCAAGATGGAGTCTATCTCTAATATCTCCTTATGCCAATTAATGGATTTATCATTAGTAAGTGCACACCCATTCCGATTAAGAGTTAATTGGAAAGGTACCTATAATCACTATAATTAATTGGGGCTCAAGGATAATAAGATATGGATCTAAGTTTGGAAGACAGGTCCAATTGATCCATGGATATTGATAGAGGAGCCTACTTGTGGTAATGTGGAAGTTTAGGGTCTTCTATGTAATATTCCTAAAACTGGAGTTCAATTGCATTTATATAATGGAGTTATTTACAATTAAATGTGGGCTCGGATTGCACATGAGATGTGGGTCACGAGTCCCAGTTGGAGCCAGCTTTCTAAGTAATTCCTAGTGGTCCCCACGCTAGCCCAACTATTAAGATACTAATTCTAGTTGAACTCTAAAAGAAAAGTTACTATTTCTATTTGAAGTGAGACTTCTAATAGTGGTAATAGTAAACTTACTAATTTTAGTAGAAGTGAGACTTCTATTTTAATTAGAAAGGAATTAGAAAGTTACTAATCATATTTGAAGTGAGACTTCTAATTATGATATAGTAAGTTACTAATTGTTAGAGAAGTGAGACTTCTATTTCAAATAGAAAGAAGAGAAAGTTACTAATTCTTATGGAAGTAAGACTTCTAATATTAATTAGTAAGTGGAGGTTTGCTTTTGTGCTATAAAAGGAAAGTAGTGATGCACGTCCAACCCCCTAATTCGCATAAGTCTTCAAAGGAGGAATGTTGTAGTTGAGAGAAGGACTATCGTGGAAAAGATTTCTTCCATGGGTTTCAACTTGAGCAATGTGCTTGGTCAAGTGGGGTGGGAGAGGATACTTCTGTGGGGTGATATTGCATACCCTTCAATAGTTAAATTCTTGTATGCATCTATCACAAGCACAAATGACTCTATCAATGCTTGTTCTTTTACCATTTCCTTTATGGATAGAGATGAAGTATTCACACCTCAAAGGATAGGACTGATAATGGGGATTCCTTGTACTCCTACGGGAGTAACATATGTGAGTGACACACCTTCGGAGGATGAGAGGATCAAAGCCACCATTGACATATGTGGCTTCAACTGTCAATGGGATCAAAAGAAACACCATCTAACCATTAGTTCCCTAACTCCAATCAATAGGATTATTCACAATCTTTTCACTTACAATGTGTATCCTAGAGGTGGAAATAGGACTGAGCTTACAGCTTTCATGGTTAGTATCCTGTCTAAGGTAGTAACTGGCACTCCCATTTGTCTATCCTCTCTCATTTGCCATACAATTATCAAATTTCGAAACTCATTGGCACAAAAGAATGCCATTCCGTATGGGTATCTGATGACTCAGATTGCTCTTCAGTTTCGTATTCCTATACCTACTGGAGAAAGCTCCATTTTCAAAGCTCCATTCTCCGTAACCAATCTGAATCAAATGAATCTCATCCCAAATCCTCACATCCCCATAGCAGAAGATCCTCCCCTGGCACAAGAGCCTCCTTTAAGACAAGAGATACCAAGATCTCCAGCTCCTCCTGCTCAGGCTTCATCTTCAAGGCAGACTGCTGGTCCTTCTACCCCTGGCACATCTTCTGATTGGCAAGCAGCCGTGGAAAGAGATATAGCTTACTTGAAGAGGAAACAGAAGAAACAATCAAAGACAATGAGCAAAATGTTCAAGTACCTCTCCAAGATCTCAAAGAGCTGTAGAAGAGATGACGTCGCTAGATCACCATCTCCATCTCCTCCATCTCCGGAGTCTGACTAGGATTTTACTTTCCCTGTTACCACATTTTGTGTTTCAATTGGTGTATTAATGGTGGTGTGCTTTTGTATTGGGAAAAAGGCTGGATAATCAGTTTAGACTTTGTCATTTAAACTTCTATTTTCAGTTAATGAATGGTTATGTTTTATGTCTATGTCATTTGTTAAAGTGTAAGACTTTTGAATCTTTATATATTGAATGACATCTTTTGATCCATGTGCCATCTACATAAAATATCTTTGTTGTTGTTGTTTCTTTCCTTCACATTGAAGATATCAAAATTATGCTATGAGAAAGGTATATGTTTGCATGAGTGTTGTTTGCAGACTATTTAGCAATTTGATGTCAATGGGGGAGAAGAAGAAGAAACATAAAGACTAAGTAGGAAATGAAGACTGAAGAAGATAAAGAGGAGTTGAAGCAAGGACACCATTGCAAGAACAATGGGGGAGAGCAAGGACATTGGGGGAGAAAAGAAGGAGCAGATAATGAACAATGGGGGAGAGCAAGAACATTGGGGAATGAACAATGGGGGAGAGCAAGAACATTGGGGGAGCTAAAGTAAGAAGGAGTGGATTGGACAAATGGTAATGAGTTGATAGTTTTAATGAATGGTTGAGTGTTATTTGCCATCAAATTGCAAATGGGGAGATTGTTAGACCCTAAGTATTTGCAATTTGATGTCTTGCATTTGCATAACAGTCATATCATTAGGTTCATTTCCATTCCACGTATTTCTTCTTGAAAATCATCCTTTAACTCAACCTACTCATGTTTTGATTTAAAACTTCTTTTTGGTTGATTTGAACCTTGATTTTAATCATGTTTTTCTTGATGAAAACAATGCAAAAGGACACCCTTCAAATCTGAGTTTTTAATCATGTCAAAAAGTTCATTTCTCAAAACTTCAGATATTCAGAAAATTGACCTGACCAGTCTGTCGGTCAAGCCATCGGTCCCCATCGGTCGACCCACAAGTGGATCAAGGTGAACCGATAACTCCATCGGTTCTCATCGGTCAGCCTATCGGTTCACATCGGTCCACCGATAGTGCATAAAATCTCAGACCGAGACTCATCGGTTCCAAAAACAGACAGCACCTTTTTTGATGATCAGTGTGCTATCGGCTCGGCTGTCGGTTCCTCATCGGTCAACCGATGAAGGACGGTCAACCGACGAATGCAAAAGGGTCAGGAGAACTTTAAAAATATGACCGTTGCATATGACCGTTGAGCCATCGGTCAACCGACAGCTAGTTATCGGTTGACCGACAGCCATCCGTTGAACCACTTTTTCTATAAAAAGCAAGTTCATTCCAAGAGAAGAGATGATGAGAATAGAGGCCATTGTTGGTGTTTTTGATGCCTAAGCAAAAGGAATGAACTAAGGAAGCTTGTGTGGTCAAAAGGAAAGGCTAAAGCTTGATCTCAAGAATTTAAACTCTAGTAAGCTTTAATTTCCTTACTCATATGTTTTATGCTTTGTCTAAACTATTGGTAAATGTTTTTAAGCATATAAACTATGATGTGTTGAATCCTCTACTTCCTTAATCTTTGATTTAAGTCATAGGATTCTTCACCTTGATTTCAAAACAAGTTTGTTTTATAAACTCTGTTAATCATGCATTGTCAAAATCTTTGATTTCTTTTATGTCATGATCCATTAACTTGTTTTGAATCTTTCCTTGTTGCTTTCATTCATTTAAACCTTTGTTGAATTAATTTGGTTTTGAAAACAACATTGCACATGCATCACATGTTTTAGACTACATTGTTTCATACAACTTGTGAACCCTTGTTTTTCATATCTTCTACAAGTTTGTGTTTGGTACATGTGATTTGCATATTACTTCAATCATACCTTTTTATGTGCATTAATCTTTTAAATGCTTTTAGCATAAATTGATTAAGCGTTAATTTTATCTTGATTGAAGTTCTACACTCACACACCTCATAAGCATTCATCTTTGTAATTCTTTGTGTGTTTGTGTGAGTTGATTTACAATTTCATATCCGCCTATCTTAGAGGCAAATTTATTAAGCTTAATTGTAATCTCTTAGAGTGTTTTGTGAAAACACTTTCTTTGAGAGAAATCATTTGATTGTAAGGTTATTGCTTAGCCATATAAAAGCATTGTGTAAGGGTTGTTGTTTAGCCTAGAAAAACATCATTGTAAAGGTTATTGCTTATCCTTGGAAAGCATATTGTAGAGGTTATTGCTTAGCCTTTTGAAAAGCACAATAGTAGAAATCCGGTGGGGTGTTGGATACACAAGCCGGTAGTGGATGTAGGCATTGAGGCCGAACCACTATAAATCCTTGTGTTATGGTGATTGGGTTGTGGTGATTGATTTGTTTCTTTTCCGCATCTATTGTCATAATCATTCCATGTGACTGGTTTATTTTAAAGAAATTAAAATCGGTTATAATTAGTCAACAAGTGTAGATCACCCTATTAACCCCCCCCCCCCCTAGGGTTAAGATCCCGGACTTTCAATTGGTATCAGAGCCTCGTGCTCTATATTAGGATCAAGCGTTTTGGAACTCTTGATTAGGTGTAAAAACCTAGAGTCAAAACCCTAGTGTTGTGCTTCTATGAAAATCATTAGAATGGATTCCACTACTTTAGATTGTGTAGATACTTGTGTAGATTCTTCTAGACCACCATCTCTTCCATCTATTGGAGATACAAACTTTGGAATTAATGAATCCCAAGATGAATTAAAAGGAGAAGAAAATGAATATGAAGATGACCTTCAACATGCTTATAATGAACTATATACATTGTTCCTAAAGCTTGATAAGAACAACAAAAGTTTAAAAGAAGAATCCAAAAGATTAAACAAGGAAATTGACACTTCAAAAGATAAACTTAGAGAGAAAGAAGAATTCATTCAATGCCTAGATTCTAAGTTCATGATCACTTTGCACAATCTATCAAATGCTCAAGATGAACTAAATGAAATAAAACTAAGTCACAATGAGCTAAATAAAGAAAATATAAATCTTAGAGATACATTAAAAAGACAAGATGAGAACATTATCCATTTAGAATCCAAATTGAAAATTTCTAAAGATAATTTGTTAAATCTTCAAGATGAATTAAATGTATCTAAGATAAGTTGTGAAGGACTTACCAAAGAAAATTCAACTCTAAGTGATCATATAAAAAATCAAGTTGAAGACATTGTCAACCTTGAATCCAAGTTAATAACCACCAAAGAAAATTTATTCAATGCTCAAGGTAATATAAAAACTTTACAACTTGGATCTAATGTAAATGAACTCAAACTTGAATTAAAACTTGCTTATGAAAAAGTAAACAAGTTTAATGGAATTGAAATTGAACTTACAAAAGTTAAACTTGAAAATTCAATTCTTAAAAATCAAGTCACTCAACTTGAAACTCACAAACAAAAGTATGAGTGCAAATTTACCCAAGGAGAAGAGAAATTTGAAAAATTATTTAGATTGGGTAAATCACAAAGAGATAGGACGGGTCTTGGATTCAATAAGTATATTACACATGACCCAAATTTCACCAACTCATTTGTGAGAGGTGAACCCTCATTCTCATGCACTCAATCCCCATTGCCCAAAACAAAATGTCATTATTGTGGTAATGAAGGGCATTTCAAATTTGAGTGCAAATTAAGAAAAAATCATTTGTCTAAACCCATCTATGAAACTAAAAATGGAAAATCTAATTCTATGATGGTTAAGGCATCAAAATCAAAGGAAGACTCTAGAAAGTTCAAGCAAGTCAAACCATTCCAACAAGAGTCTCCCAAGATAGATTTTAAAAAGACCAAACAAGTAAAGATTGGTCAAAACAAATCTATCAATAAGAAACCTCACACCTTCCCTCCATTAACCTTGGAAATGAAAGAACTTTTGAAAAAGGTTGAAAGATTAAAATTAAAATTCAAAAGACAAAAAGAAGGAGGAAAAGTTAAAAAGAAAGTTGAACACCAACTATCAAAGACTAATCATCAATCTAATCTTAAAGTTGTCACACCTCAAAGATATGATGTCAAGTCTAAAAGAAACCTATATTTATCTCCTATAGTTGGTGAGATCTCAACCATAGTCTCAAAGGATCAAAACCTTAGATGGATACCTAAGGTTAGGCTATTAGAAAAATACTAAGGCCTACTAATTAGATTAGACCAACTCACTCTCTTAAGTTACATATCTAGTTGGTCCTAAGTCTATATGGTTCAATCTTTCTGGGTACTCTCTATATGTTTAGAATTTCAAATTGGTTGTAAATTAATTTTTGAAAACGCATTTTTGAACCCAAAAGGTACTTGATATGAAAATGCATGTGTTTGATTAATTTAAATCAAAAATTTGATGATCTAAAAATTGTTCGTCATAAGTTAAATCAATCATAAAACACACTAAGCAATGATCATTAGCTAAGAAGGCTAATTCAGTGGATTAGCCCACTTTTCTACATCTATCGGTCGACCGATACTTAAGTCATCGGTGGACCGATGAAGCAGTGCTTCGATTAAAACCCTGCGCGCAGAAAAATCCCTTTCTGTTCTGTTTCTTCCTGCTTCGTCTCCAAAGCCCTAGGTTGCTGTGTCTGCTGGTTCTCCTTCTCCAAGAGTGAGATCCTCATTCATTTTCAAACATTGATCATTAGCAAGCATCGATTGGGCATCTTCCGAATCGGATTTCAATGTCAGAAGGCTGCACTGTTCATCTTCTTGGCTGCTGTGCGTGACTGATTCCCTCTCCAAAACGTGAGGACGCTCTGTGCAAACTTCTCCAAGATCCTAAGAGATCTACTGAGCTTCAGCCAAGTCTCCCAAGCCCTCAAAAATCATGGTCAGTCTCTCCAAGCTGTTGTGCTCCATTTTGAGAAACCCAACCACATGTGTCTCATTCAGATTTGATCATCTGTCCTTGTTCCCCTTCCAAGGTTGATTCAGGTAACATTGAATTCAATCTTCCTAAAATCTTAGTCCACAATCATTCTCTAAAAATTTCAAATCCTTCTATCATATCCACACTGTGCACACCAAGTACCTGTGATAATGCCTCCTAGAACTAAGAAGGCCACTCCTAGGCGCCCTATAAAAATGGGGAAGGCCACAGCCTCTTCTAGCAGACCTATAGAAGACAGTGGGAATGAAAGCTCATCTCCATCACCCCCTCCTCCTTCAACCAATTTGAGACTTGACTCAAATATCTTACAAAGTCTTCAAAGGAGGAATGTTGTAGTTGAGAGAAGGACTATCGTGGAAAAGATTTCTTCCATGGGTTTCAACTTGAGCAATGTGCTTGGTCAAGTGGGGTGGGAGAGGATACTTCTGTGGGGTGATATTGCATACCCTTCAATAGTTAAATTCTTGTATGCATCTATCACAAGCACAAATGACTCTATCAATGCTTGTTCTTTTACCATTTCCTTTATGGATAGAGATGAAGTATTCACACCTCAAAGGATAGGACTGATAATGGGGATTCCTTGTACTCCTACGGGAGTAACATATGTGAGTGACACACCTTCGGAGGATGAGAGGATCAAAGCCACCATTGACATATGTGGCTTCAACTGTCAATGGGATCAAAAGAAACACCATCTAACCATTAGTTCCCTAACTCCAATCAATAGGATTATTCACAATCTTTTCACTTACAATGTGTATCCTAGAGGTGGAAATAGGACTGAGCTTACAGCTTTCATGGTTAGTATCCTGTCTAAGGTAGTAACTGGCACTCCCATTTGTCTATCCTCTCTCATTTGCCATACAATTATCAAATTTCGAAACTCATTGGCACAAAAGAATGCCATTCCGTATGGGTATCTGATGACTCAGATTGCTCTTCAGTTTCGTATTCCTATACCTACTGGAGAAAGCTCCATTTTCAAAGCTCCATTCTCCGTAACCAATCTGAATCAAATGAATCTCATCCCAAATCCTCACATCCCCATAGCAGAAGATCCTCCCCTGGCACAAGAGCCTCCTTTAAGACAAGAGATACCAAGATCTCCAGCTCCTCCTGCTCAGGCTTCATCTTCAAGGCAGACTGCTGGTCCTTCTACCCCTGGCACATCTTCTGATTGGCAAGCAGCCGTGGAAAGAGATATAGCTTACTTGAAGAGGAAACAGAAGAAACAATCAAAGACAATGAGCAAAATGTTCAAGTACCTCTCCAAGATCTCAAAGAGCTGTAGAAGAGATGACGTCGCTAGATCACCATCTCCATCTCCGGAGTCTGACTAGGATTTTACTTTCCCTGTTACCACATTTTGTGTTTCAATTGGTGTATTAATGGTGGTGTGCTTTTGTATTGGGAAAAAGGCTGGATAATCAGTTTAGACTTTGTCATTTAAACTTCTATTTTCAGTTAATGAATGGTTATGTTTTATGTCTATGTCATTTGTTAAAGTGTAAGACTTTTGAATCTTTATATATTGAATGACATCTTTTGATCCATGTGCCATCTACATAAAATATCTTTGTTGTTGTTGTTTCTTTCCTTCACATTGAAGATATCAAAATTATGCTATGAGAAAGGTATATGTTTGCATGAGTGTTGTTTGCAGACTATTTAGCAATTTGATGTCAATGGGGGAGAAGAAGAAGAAACATAAAGACTAAGTAGGAAATGAAGACTGAAGAAGATAAAGAGGAGTTGAAGCAAGGACACCATTGCAAGAACAATGGGGGAGAGCAAGGACATTGGGGGAGAAAAGAAGGAGCAGATAATGAACAATGGGGGAGAGCAAGAACATTGGGGAATGAACAATGGGGGAGAGCAAGAACATTGGGGGAGCTAAAGTAAGAAGGAGTGGATTGGACAAATGGTAATGAGTTGATAGTTTTAATGAATGGTTGAGTGTTATTTGCCATCAAATTGCAAATGGGGAGATTGTTAGACCCTAAGTATTTGCAATTTGATGTCTTGCATTTGCATAACAGTCATATCATTAGGTTCATTTCCATTCCACGTATTTCTTCTTGAAAATCATCCTTTAACTCAACCTACTCATGTTTTGATTTAAAACTTCTTTTTGGTTGATTTGAACCTTGATTTTAATCATGTTTTTCTTGATGAAAACAATGCAAAAGGACACCCTTCAAATCTGAGTTTTTAATCATGTCAAAAAGTTCATTTCTCAAAACTTCAGATATTCAGAAAATTGACCTGACCAGTCTGTCGGTCAAGCCATCGGTCCCCATCGGTCGACCCACAAGTGGATCAAGGTGAACCGATAACTCCATCGGTTCTCATCGGTCAGCCTATCGGTTCACATCGGTCCACCGATAGTGCATAAAATCTCAGACCGAGACTCATCGGTTCCAAAAACAGACAGCACCTTTTTTGATGATCAGTGTGCTATCGGCTCGGCTGTCGGTTCCTCATCGGTCAACCGATGAAGGACGCTCAACCGACGAATGCAAAAGGGTCAGGAGAACTTTAAAAATATAACCGTTGCATATGACCGTTGAGCCATCGGTCAACCGACAGCTAGTTATCGGTTGACCGACAGCCATCCGTTGAACCACTTTTTCTATAAAAAGCAAGTTCATTCCAAGAGAAGAGATGATGAGAATAGAGGCCATTGTTGGTGTTTTTGATGCCTAAGCAAAAGGAATGAACTAAGGAAGCTTGTGTGGTCAAAAGGAAAGGCTAAAGCTTGATCTCAAGAATTTAAACTCTAGTAAGCTTTAATTTCCTTACTCATATGTTTTATGCTTTGTCTAAACTATTGGTAAATATTTTTAAGCATATAAACTATGATGTGTTGAATCCTCTACTTCCTTAATCTTTGATTTAAGTCATAGGATTCTTCACCTTGATTTCAAAACAAGTTTGTTTTATAAACTCTGTTAATCATGCATTGTCAAAATCTTTGATTTCTTTTATGTCATGATCCATTAACTTGTTTTGAATCTTTCCTTGTTGTTTTCATTCATTTAAACCTTTGTTGAATTAATTTGGTTTTGAAAACAACATTGCACATGCATCACATGTTTTTGACTACATTGTTTCATACAACTTGTGAACCCTTGTTTTTCATATCTTCTACAAGTTTGTGTTTGGTACATGTGATTTGCATATTACTTCAATCATACCTTTTTATGTGCATTAATCTTTTAAATGCTTTTAGCATAAATTGATTAAGCGTTAATTTTATCTTGATTGAAGTTCTACACTCACACACCTCATAAGCATTCATCTTTGTAATTCTTAGTGTGTTTGTGTGAGTTGATTTACAATTTCATATTCGCCTATCTTAGAGGCAAATTTATTAAGCTTAATTGTAATCTCTTAGAGTGTTTTGTGAAAACACTTTCTTTAAGAGAAATCATTTGATTGTAAGGTTATTGCTTAGCCATATAAAAGCATTGTGTAAGGGTTGTTGTTTAGCCTAGAAAAACATCATTGTAAAGGTTATTGCTTATCCTTGGAAAGCATATTGTAGAGGTTATTGCTTAGCCTTTTGAAAAGCACAATAGTAGAAATCCGGTGGGGTGTTGGATACACAAGCCGGTAGTGGATGTAGGCATTGAGGCCGAACCACTATAAATCCTTGTGTTATGGTGATTGGGTTGTGGTGATTGATTTGTTTCTTTTCCGCATCTATTGTCATAATCATCACATGTGACTGGTTTATTTTAAAGAAATTAAAATTGGTCATAATTAGTCAACAAGTGTAGATCACCCTATTCACCCCCCCCCCCCCCCCTCTCTAGGGTTAAGATCCCGGACTTTCAGTTAGTTACTATTTCTATCTTCTAGATAGAGTTATTTACTGATCATGATGGCTGAGATTGAGGGTACACATCTTGGATTGATTTTTGTTGCCTTCTGGATAGATGATCCCTGCATCAAGTGGGTCAAAAGTTTTTGAAACCTATCCTAGAGGCCCACCTATTTCCAACAGGACGTTCATCCCTTGGGATTCGAACGAAGAAATTGTCCTTGTGACTGAGCTTGGGCTCATTCTTTTTTATAAAGAGCTTGATGAAGGATTACTCCGCTGTCCTTGACTTGAAGGAGCAAGGGATTGTTCTAGATGTCTTCGTGTTTGGGAGACGCTACGAGTCATCGGACGTCGGACATGGATTTTGGTTGCTGACTTTTGGCGTCTTCTGGTTTTTCCAACCATATGGACAACAGCAACTTGGTTGGGTCTTTCTTTTTCGACCCATTCATGAGAGACTTGAAGTGTAGGATGTTGGGTCCTCTGCTTCTCTAGTCTCTTTTGTAGATAAGACGCGCGGTGACGTATACGACGAGCAATTTGAGCTTCGGTCAGCTCTGGCTGGGCTTTAGCAATGAAGGATGTGCTCCCTCGGGCGCAGCAGCCGAGCCTGTTTTCTTTGAAGCTAGGCAAGGACAGGATCCAGACCTGGTTCTTTATTTGTCGCAATTCGAGAGTTGTTTTCATATAAAATCACGATCTATTCGGCTCTAGGAAAATGTTGTCTATAAACTATATTTCACGCAATACACGGTTGAAAGACGTGCTCTAAAAAATTCTTGAATATCTTTTTAATTTAAAATGTGCTTCGGGCAAATACGGGCTTAATAACTATTCTCGTGGGGTTCTAAGGCATTTTTGGTGCAATCAATAGCCAATATTTGGATGAAAAAATGTGATGGAAATTTCAAGAGCACTTAAGGGTTTAATGGTCTAAAATCTTACTCTGAAATGTGTTTCATACGATTATATGCTGAAATACGAGTTTTAGGATATCCCAAGATACGTTTTTCTTTAAAATGTGTTTCACATGATTGTAGGGCAGATTCGCATTATAGGGGATTAAGGTTGTATAAGACTGAAAGCCATGCTTCGGGCAGTTCGTAGGGGATTCTTGACGGGTCTGGGAAAATATTGGGTGTAAATAGTGTTTCATGCAGTTGACGGCTGAAAGACGCGCTCTAGAAAATTTGTTGTTATCTTTTTACCTTAAAACAGAATTCAGGCAAATTTGAGCATAAGAACTAATCTAATGGTATTCAAGGCCGTTTTTGGCTGACAAACAACTTATTTTGTGCAATCAATAGCCTGTATTTCAATAAAACTGCGTACTTAATGATTCTACGACATTTTAGGGTATTTCGAACTAGCCTTTTGCATTGAAATGCATTCGTGCGATTCTATATTGAAATACGCATTTTAAGATATTCTGAGATACCTTCCTATTTAAAATGGGTTTCACAGGCGATACTATGGTTGGGAACGCATTACATGGGATTAAGGGTTGTTTAAGACTGAAACCCATGCTTCGGGCCAGTAGTAGAATAGTATTCGAGACAGCTCTGGGCAAATGTTGGCTCTAAATCGTTTCTAACTGAAATACAAATTTTAGTATATCTATAGATACTTTTCTCTTTAGAACGGGCTTCAAGCGAGTCTAGGGTTAGGAACACTTAACATGGGATTTAGGGTTGTTTAAGTCAGTAACGCGTGTTTCGGGTAGTTCGAGGGCTATTTTAATTTCAAATCACACCCTATGCGACTCTATGAGATCGTGACCTATGCGGCTCTATGAAAATAACTTAATATGATTTTGTGGTTGAAAGACGCTCAAAAAATTTTGAGATACCATTTCGGAATTAAAGCCTTATTTCGTGCAATCTGTAGCCTATATTACAATAAAAACGCGCGATCGATGATTCTACAACATTTTACAGTATAATGGCCTAGTCTTTTTCATTGAAATGCATCTCATACAATTCTGGGCTAAAATATACATTTTTTTTACTAATGTGAAATGCATTTTGCTTCAAAAGGAGTTTCAAGTGTTTCCGGGGTTAGGAACGCATTGCAAGGGATTCAGGACTAATTAGAACTGAAAACCTGTGCTTCGGACAGTTCTTTTGGGATTATGGGCGTCTCAGGGAAAAGGTATGTTTTAAACCGCGTTTCACGAAATTCACGGTTGAAAGACTCCCCCAGAAAATTCGGTGATATCTTTTTACTTTAAATTGTGTTTCAGGCAAATTAGGGCTCAATAACTAATCTCATGGGATTATGTCACGTTTCTAACCGACAAACATGTTTAGTGTTATTAATAGCCTGTATTTGTATAAAAACGCAAGCTGGGGGCTTTTAATGCATTTCAGGATATTTTGGTCTAATCTTTTCCTTTGAAATGCGTTTCGTACAATTCTATGTTGAAATACACATTTTAGAATATTCTGCGATACTTTCCTATTTAAAATGAATTTCACAGGCGATAGTAGGGTTAGGAATGCATAACATGGGATTAAGGGTTGTTTAAGACTTAAACCCGTGCTTTAGGCCGGTAGTAGGGGATTCTAAACAGCTCTGGAAATATGTTGGCTCTAAATCACATCTCACGCAATTCACGGTAGACAGATGCGTTCTAGAAAATTCTGGAATGTCTTTTTCCTTTTAAATTGAGATTTAGGTAAATTCGGGCGTAAGAACTAATCGTCTGGGATTTTGAGCCATTTGTAACTGAAATACACATTTTAGTACATTCAGAGATTCTTTTTTGTTTTAAAGTTGGTTTCAGGTGATTATAAGGCTTGGAGCGCTTTAAATGGGGTTTAGGGTTGTTTAAGACCAAGACCCGTGCTTCGGGCAGCTCAAGGGAAGTTTTCATTTGAAATCGCGTTTTATGTGGCTCTATGAAAATGTTGGCTAGAAACTGCATTTCACGCAATTCTAGGGTTAGGCACTCATTAAATGGGATTTAGGATTGTTTAATACTGAAACCAGTGCTTCCAGCAGTTTGTAAGGGGTTATAGATGGCTCTGAAAAAATGTTGTCTCCAAACTGTATTTCTAGCAGGTCCATCTCATGGGTCCACCAATACTAATTTCTTATTTAGAACCCTTTCTAAAATGTTAAATTGATTAACCAATTACTATAATTGTTGTGTTTGGATCAGATCTTGGAAAAAAACAAAAATGCTAAATAAAGCAAGCAACCATGCAAATATAGAAAGTCTAAATAAAACAAGTATCAATGCAAAATTAGAAATTCTAACTTTAGTAAGTCCTCTCCTCCACATGGCCCAATGCTGAAAGATGTCTTAGACTTCTTGGTCTTCCAAACTATTTGGACATCCCAAACTATTTAGTTAAGAGTACATCGTCACCATCTATCTTGTCTTGAAAGCCGTCGGAATTTATAAATAATAAAAATAATAAAATAGAAAAAAATCCCTATATCTCAAAAATTGAGATTTACATGGCAATCTATTAATGAAAATAACAGGGTCTTAGGGAAACCATCATGCCTTGCCCTTTCGCGGGAAAACCAAGGAAACCATGATGCCCTTTACAAGTCGCACAAAATAACTAATAATAATGAAAAAAATAGAAACTTGTGGAGCCACATGGAGAGGACAACAACCTGTAAGGTTAGTATCACATACACAATAGGAACTAGGCTAAGAAGGTGCCATTCATCATCTCATGATGAGAAATGTGCACTTCGCTGAAACCAGGTCCGCTCGAGCAGGGACAAATCCGCTCGAGCGCCCGACACGTTGTTTGTATAAAATCAACGATTTTTGCCCAACCAGTTCCTTCTCATGGATACAGAAAACATAATACATGAGCTGATCCTTACACAACCCTAATTCTATCCATTCCATATCTCATGTAGAGACTAGATTTAGAAGACCAATCTAACGGGATGATAATATAGGGATCGCTCTGATACCAATTGTAAGAAGTAGGTGGGCCTCATGGATAGGTATTCATAAACTTTTGACCCACTTGATGAAGGGATCAAATACCCATAAGGGCAAAAACCTAACCCCAAGATCTAAAATCATAATCTCATGCATTAAGATCAAATAATCCATCAAGAAGATAGATCAAGAAACAAACAAGCACAACTAGATTTACTAAAAAATAAATAGATAATAGATCTATACCTTTGGAGCTTGGTTGTGCTAAAATCGCGAAGTTGAAAACTCAATGTCTACGAAAACTCTTTTCGTAGATTTTGATCTCCTTTTTCCTTTGTGTTCTTCCATGCTATTAACCGCTTAGAGAACTTCTCAAAGAGAATGGTGGGATCTCCAAGTAGAAGAAATCCCTATCACTTTTGTAGGAAACCAGAGGAGATAGAGAGACCAACTAAGTGAAGAATGCAATAGAAACAAAAAAGTGCAGTACTTCTTGACATAATAGTTTTTTTTTTTTCATATTTTACATTCACTAAATCTTTTTAAGTAGAAGTAGGACTTGCCCATCGAAGATTATTGTTTGGGTCATGAAAGTAGGGATGGGGACTTCAAAACAATAATGTTCCAATATAAAATGCACTACTCTTCATGAACAAATAGCCAATAAAACCATATAATGTGGGGGCCCACTTTGGACTAGTAATATGGCCTTTAGGAGTGGAATAGGTTAAAAGTAGGGAACTCCAACCAAGTGGAGAATGAAATAGAAACAAGAAGTGTATTAATTCATGACATAAGATTTTTTTTTTCCATATTCTACATTCAATAAATCTTTTTAAGTAGATTGTCCTAGTTACATATCTTGCTATTATGAAAAAGACTAAACAAACAATAGTATAGCTTTTCTTATATTTGTTTGAGTTCATTGATGAATAAAGTTAACGTTTTTTTCTACTATGATAAAAAAATAAGGTACTTCAGCTATAATAACATATTATATGAAGCTTACATATGCTTGTATTCCAACTTTACAATAAGCATGTAGAAAACATTTGTTCTGATTGATCTAAGAGCATGAAAAGAAAAGCAAGAGTAATATTTCTTTCAAAAGCATGAGGCATGATGGACCCGCATTCGCACTCGGCGCTACCGAGGTCAGCGGACGTGAGAGTCCGTTTGGTCCAATCTTTTCGCGGCCGGAGGCAAAGTGATCATCAATTTATTTTTATTTTTTTTGTGTGTGGGTGTGCCTGATTTTCTATTCTACTTGGAATTGCAAGTGGTAATCCGGAGATTCACCTTCGCAAGTAGAAAACGTAATCAACTTTTTTTCTAGTTTTCATTACACATATAAAGAAAAGAGACATGTTTGTTTTTTGAATGCCGTGAAATGTGATTTTATTTGTTTTGCCGTGAAAGACGATGTTACCGTAAAAGGCGGTTTTTACCGTGAAAGGCGATGTTTGGCATTTATAGCCGACTTACAGTTCTTATCAATAGGGAAAGACAAGAGTTGTGGTTTTTTGTCTCTTTAAACATTACAACATATAATGAAAAGCAAGAAAAAGGAATCTAACTTCTCGAAGATTGTGGGGACTCGTTCAGATTGACGGTCGCAAGCCATATGTGGACTTCACCATCATCCATGCAGATGAGAACAGGGGATGCTCTTGATTCACTTGGCTCGACTTTACCTCAGATCTTTAGAGGACAAAGACTAAGAGGAGGTCCTATGTCAAATAAAAAGCTAAGTAGACAGGCTGAAAAGCCACGTCTAAGCCATGTAGATAGAAGGAGAAGACCTTGGGGGTACCCCCCAAGTGAATTTTGTCACCTTGTAGTGGTGGTCGATCGATGCAGAACTTCAATAGAGTTTTCTCTTTTTTTGGACCGATTCTTCTCGAGATGCTCTCCTTTTATAGGCCTTTGGTAGCCATTTAGGAGGGTTTATGGGCTTTTAATGCATTAAAGCCCCATGATGGGAGGAATTACAAGTTTTAATTCTTTTATTTTGTAACTCATTTTCCTTGGCTTCTGATTGGCCGATGTAGAATTAAGGGCCTTTAATCGCCTTTAATCTCCATCATGAGAGGAGTTTAATGGTTTAAATTGTTAGTTTTATGGACTCAATCCAGTAGATGATATAATAAATTGATTAATTTCTTTATTTATCAGTATATTCATGCTTTCCTTTCATGAGATGAATGGTGATTTATTATATACTTGCACATAACCAATACGAATGACATGATGGTTCATGAGATGAACCGGGGTCCACAAGTATATTAGATGTAATACATGTGTATGGATGAGATCCACATACGGGAGACATGTATGACAAATCTTATACTTAAAATATATTCACAACCAGTGATGAGACTGGACATCTCATACTGATAAGGTTGCAGCACTTTGATCACTATGAGATAGTGTGATTTGTCTCGATCATCAGAATGGAAGATTCTGGATCATAGTGCTGGTACATTGGATGTATTGAAGGACCATGAGAAGCACCTTATAAACAATGTCTTTATTTTAAGGTCTGCTCTCATAATTCCCTAGCAATAGGCTCTCAATCCTGAGACATTAATGAACTCAAGTTTCTATCTATTCATTTGCTTTGAGTCACCAATGAGTGAGGCCAACTGTAGGTCAACACCTCGGTGATTTGGGTACATGGTAGTAGAGCTGTGGGAACATTCAATGGTCAAGATGGAATCTATCTCTAATATCCCCTTCTGCCAATTAATGGATTTATCATTGGTAAGTGCGCACCCATTCCGATTAAGAGTTAATTGGAAAGGTACCTATTGATCATTATAATTAATTGGGGCTCAAGGATAATAAGATATGGATCTATTTTTGAAGACAGGTCCAATTGATCCATGGATATTGATAGAGGGGTCTACTTGTGATAATGTGGAAGTTTAGGGTCTTCTATGTAATATTCCTAAGACTGGAGTTCAATTGCATTTATATAGTGGAGTTATTTGCAATTAACTATGGGCCCGGATTACACATGAGATGTGGGGTCGCGAGTCCCAGTTGGAGCCAGCTTTCTAAGGAATCCCTAGTGGTCCCCACGCTAGCCCAATTATTAGAAAGTATCTAATTCTAGTTGAACTCTAAAAGGAAAGTTACTATTTCTATTTGAAGTGAGACTTCTAATAGTGGTAATAGTAGACTTACTAATTTTAGTAGAAGTGAGACTTCTATTTTAATTAGAAAGGAATTGGAAAGTTACTAATCATATTTGAAGTGAGACTTCTAATTATGATATGGTAAGTTACTAATTAATGGAAGTGAGACTTCTATTGTAATTAGTAAGGAAGAGACAACTTGCAAAAGCTATAAATAAGAGGAGAAGAGGGCCTTGGACGTCCTATGCATACAACCACCTAGGGATTCACGCCCAAGGCCCTTTTGTGCAATAGTTACACATGCTCTTCCTCCTCCCCCTCTTCTAGTTCTCTTTCTAGTTCCTCCATAGAGTTCCTAGTAGTTTTCTCTTGGAGATCCCACCATCTTCTTGAGAAAAAGGAGAATCTGATATGGGTCATAGCGTGGAAGATCAAGAGGTCTTGGAGATCCCTATTTGATTAGTGAAAGCGTTTCATCATCAAAGAAAGACGCAACTCCTCCATTAGAGCACAACCGAGCTCCAAAGGTATAATCCACTTCCTTGCATGTTGTAGATTATTATGGATGCTTGTTAGTTGCTGTTTCTATCTTGTAAATAGATTGTATTTACTGATCATGATGACTGAGATTGAGGACATGGATCTTGGATTGGGTTTTATAGCCTTCTGGATAGTTGATCCCTGCGTCAAGTGGGTCAAAAGTTTTTGAAACCTATCCTAGAGGCCCACCCTATTTCCAACATAAATGCCATGGTTGCTTTGATTTGTTACTCCTTTCTCCTCGCTTCTGATTGGGCCATCCGAAATAACGAGTTAATGATCGCATTGCCATAAATGGGTCAATTAACAGCATTAAGTGGTCGCCTAGGCAGTTGAAGAGTCGCGGGCCGTGCCGCATCTTTTGAAATTCTTCTTGCAATGATCACCGATAGATCTTCATGCTGATCAATGTCGGATGAACATACAACTTCAGACATTGATTGCTAACAACGGGCCGGTGCCACCTGTCCTGTCGATTTCTCGATCGATCGGGCAGAAAGTGTGCTTTCTTGGTCGGCCGATTGGCGATTTCAAAGCGATCAATGATGATTTGATATTCTCAGAGACGGACCCGTAATCTTCACGAAGATCGACGGACTTGGTGCCTTGAAAGTTAGAATTCTGGAAAACCACAGGGGCCAGAAATCTCGAAACGCGAAAAGAACCCAAAATATGGGTTTTCGGAGAAAATCTGGCGATCCGGATTTCCAGGGTCGCCGACAAGCATGCACCCAGGGTCGGCGGCGACCATGGGGACTTTTGGTCCCTTTTGGTCGCCGATTTTCGGCCTTTTTTCCATCTTTTTCGATTCTTTTTTCTTTGGTATTTTTTTTTTACATTTATATACATTCATTGGCCTGATTTCCCAGTAGAAAACTTGATGAGAGTCCTTATATATTGGAGTGAAAAGTTTCCAATTTTCCGAGAAAGTCGAAGACTTTGTCGCGCAGAGCTGCCGATTTGCCGTCAGAAGCCAAAACTGGGTCAAACGTTGTCAGAATGACCTGAGGTTTGAGGTGAAGCCTCCTGAGCGATAAATAAGACCAGCCATAGGCTTTTGTTTGAGTTTTGATGCCGAGTGCATTCCTGTCGCCAGTAAACTTGATTATGTCGCGAGACAGATGTCGCGCTTTGATGTGCGGTCAACCGATGTCCGATTGTTTTGAAATTTGACAGGAAGCCTATTGAAGTCATTTTGAGACGATCCATTATCTCTGATTTGGAAAACATGGTCCCGAAGAGCTTCACCACCGGGAGGTCTTATTTGGCTTCCGAGAGTCAAAGTCTGGTTAAATATTGTCAAAATGACCTAAAACTTGACATGTAACCCTTTGTAAGCATTTTGAAGTCACCCATGTGTTCTATTTGATGAGTGATGGCCTCGATGGTTCTCGCCGCAGAGATGCTTGATTCTGCTGCTTGAGGGTTGATGTAGGGTCAAAAAAACGTTGTCGATTTGACCTGAAACATGGCGTGGAGCCTTTTGGAGGTATTTTGAGACCATCCACAGGCTTTAATCGAAGATATGATGTCTTTGATGCTTTCGCTGCCGGGAGCTCCTGTTCGGCTGCTGGAGGGGTGAAGTTAGGCCAAATAGTGTTGAAATGGCCCGAAACTCCATGTGTATTCTTCTTTTGGCTGTTTTGAATGATCATGCAATTTTTGTTTGATTCTGACAAGATTTGATTTTTGAAGTAGCATTGCCTGTCTGCGGTAAGCTGCGGCTTCATGTAGCTTCTTTGATCTTGAAGAGGCAAAGTGACATTTTTGGTGTCAACAAGGCATAAATATTACTTACCAAAGATTAAACTAACATACTAATTAAGAAGAAGAAGAACTGGTACATGAAAGAAAACCCAAAACTGAAAATACCCGAAAAAGAGAATTGACGACAGAAGAAGGCAAGACAGGTTCGGATTTGGTGGCTTTTTGGATTTACAAGTTTGGGATCAGATTCAGGGATTAGGATGTTTAGGGTTAGTGTTTAGGTCTGTTCATTTCAGAAGGAAAAAATTTAGATTTTATTGTATGGGCAGATGAGGCTTTGAGGAACACTGCAGGTGGAAGAAAATCGAAGGCCAAACAAGTTTCATTTGTTAACTTTATGCAAACTTGCATATACGTGGAGCCCATAAGCAAACACCCAGCATCCAAGTGTCCCACAAGCAATAGCTGTCATCTAAGTGGGTTCCACAAGAAGTCTTAGAAAACATCCACCCAAAGCAGGAGGGCAGCAGCTTAAAGCAGGAGACTAAACTGCTGCTTTTTATTTATGTTATATGGTATAGAAATAAAATCACAAACATTTACAGGATTATGAATAAGATACAAAGGGGACCAGAAAGAATACAAAATCACTGATTTTCTACTAAATTTTTCATAGCAGAACTCCCACAGTCCAACAACCAAGAGATAAAGAGACTCTAAATTCCTGAATTAATTTGCAACCTGTCTCCCAAACAACAGACAAAAGAACCCACCAAAATATCCTAATTCGTCACCGGTGGATACATTCATGCCGGAGATAATGTGAAATTTGGATTCCTAATGACCTTCACCATTACAACTCTTTCCTGGGGTGCAATTTTATACATGAATCAGCAAAAGGTTGGGCAATTACAAAATGTGTACTCAGCTATCAAATGGGAGACAGATTACTTCCTCAAATGTAGTGCCAAAAGCAAACGTTTATATGTATATGTGAGCCTAAAGGGCGCCCAGATCATGGGCGATAACTGCTCGACGGCCAATGAAGAAGGTGTCTGGCGGTTGTTGTTTGTGCTCTTTTAACATCCGGCGGCTATAGTTTGAATGAAGGGCAGTGGCCATGACATGCGCTGAGTGGCCGGTGTCTTGAGAGCTGAAGTGGCCAATCAAGCGTTATAAACAATGGTCGCTGGGAATTCTGCTATTATGGCCGATCAGATTCCAGCGGTCAGAGAAATGACATTTTCCCATGACAATGAGAATCCTGCCTTGAGAAATGGGATGAATTTTTTGTATGCCAACAAAATTCAATTACAAGCTACTTATGGGCTAAAATATTGGACCCAATATCTGCAATTGGTTGGGCTTACCCAACCTTCGACTGAGTGCGTGCTTCAAGCTTACACACTCAGCAATGGATTATGTATCTATCTGATCAATCTCTACTTGGAATATTGTAAACTATTATTTATCCCCACAATGAAGTCCATCCATTCAATGGTCCATCCCAGAGTTGGTCAGATGTGGAAAACCAGAAGGACCTGAATGTAATATGCCCATTTATTAGTTCCTTAGGACCACCCATTTTAAATTCTAATCAAAGGAGCAGGGCCCACAGAGCTAGAAATTTATGGGGTTAAATTTTTGTATAGTACTGGATAACATTTTTAAGAGGCCAATGATGTTTCCTCTCATGAACTCCCAATCACATTGCATGTTAGGGTGGTCCTTCATATATGCAAATCCTTTTCATTTGAAAATGGAGGAAACAAAATTTTACATTTATAGCTAAACCCACCAAATTACAATGGCAGCACCAACATTCTTACACATCTCTAAGTTCAATTCTAGACTTGGCTTCTGTCAACTCCTCATCATTCAAATTCAACATATAGTCACAGAGCTCCAGTAACTGATCTGCAAGGGGAGAGATGTTGGAGTTGCGCCCATCATTATGTGTGTGCATTGTTGGCTATTTGTCGCACGTCGTGCCTGAAATCTTCCATGCTCTTTTACTCAATCTTCTTAGCCTTCTCCCTAATGGTGGACATATCCATCAGGTTCTTGATAATGTCGAGGTAGTTGGGAGATTCTTTCTTTGACATGGGTTACGAAAAGATATGACACTTCTAGTTGTTTCTTCAGGTCTTCCACAATCCTCATCAATATGTTTGACAACACCATCTGAACGGGATTTCATTATCAGTGCCAATGCCATGATTCTCAATCACTCCCATTCCATGTACATGCATAGGTATTTACATGTGCTGATGCATGTGTTGGTGTACATGCATGTGAGAGGGTTTTTATTAAACTACAAATACATTACAGTAAGCAATCCAAATTTTGCATTCTCTGAGCTCCGGTTGGCTAAAGGGAACAAAACCGGTTTTTTGAGAAGTTCTTATGTAGCAGTAGAGGTCCCATCACTTGAGTTGATTAGTAGGATGAACTACCCTTCTATGAAAGGCAGTGTGGCTCAGCCCATAGACTAATATTTTATATCATAGAAACAGTAGGGGTATAGGCTATTGGTCGAATATAAAAGGCAACGGAAAAAGAGAATTGAACCAAAAACTTCCATCATGATTAATTTTAGAGTGGCTAGTATGAAGTAGCCCAAAAAGAGTGCCTGAAAAGATTATTAGCCAAGTTTCATAATGATTGAAAAGAGGTTCAAGAAATCTATACAAACCATGACTTTAAACATAGTTTGGGACCTGTAATATGCAAGGTCCAAATCATTACATAACATAATTCCCAAAACACATAATCAGTGTCATTTTTTTTTCTGTGAGTGTACGAAAATTCACAAACCGAGGGGTAGTGATTTTGAGACTCACAAGAATAAGAGGATGGAGTTGGAGCTCTTTGGGAAGAACTGCTGCCTTGCCTGAAACCTGAAGGGGGAGGAAGAAGAAGGTCAGAGGACCCTGACTGTAGGCAGCGCATGGCTCTCCGATGCCTAAGTTAGTGTGAGAACTAAGCAAAGGTCGGAGATTGAGTTGGGGAGGAGATGGCATACCAGCATGGTCGTATTATTGGCCCCTTTACCTGCTGAAGGCTTCTGAATATTTATAGAGAGAAAGCTGACTTTGGGGGAGGCACTTGAGAGGTTGTCCCATCGTAGCCCACTTGTCATTAATTGTCATCATTAATTATTGTCTCATCATAGCCCACTCTGTCCCATCGGGCCATACCCTAATGCATGGGCGGTGCAGCTGTGTCAGGGATTTGGGCGGTGCCTTTATCCTGACATACGTTCTGTCACGTGGCTATCAGTGAATAAAGAGACACCTGTTGCCGAGACCGAAACCAATATCTTCCGCCGAAATGGGACACACAACCGCGACCAGCCGAGACCGGTCAGGGACAGGCACATGGTTTAGAAATTGATAAAGAAAGGCAAAGCACAAAAATCGATGCAGAAAGAATCATAAAGAATTCATCCAAACTTGCTTTTGAGTTCTTTAATAATATTCTCAACAAAAGTTCTCTCATGCTCAGACTCATGAGTTCTGTGAGGCCAAAGTACCGAGATGGGACTCGTTACTGTCGCGCGGCCGAGATCAAGGTGCCGAGATGGGACTCATGTTGCTACCGACATCAAGGTGCCGAGATGGGACTCGTGTTGCTACCGAGACGGCGCTTATATGTACCAAGGTCGAGATCCGGTTATCCCCCACATAAAGCCCCCTAACTTTTGACCTCTTAGAGTTTACTAATTCGTTGAGGTCGGAAGCTGAATATCATGAGGACCTTTCTTCGTACTTATGACATAACTGGCTAATACTTTTACCGGAGCCAATGTTATATTTTTGGCAGCGACCTGGTGCTAGACCGAGATGCTTTTGTTGTCGATATCGGGACAAAACTGGCTGGTACTTTTACCCGAGCCAGTGTAATCATTTTTTAGCAGCGATGACCGAGATGCTTTTATTGCCGAGGTCGGGATAAAACTGGCTGGTACTTTTACCGGAGCTAGTGTAATTGTTTTTTAGCAGCGATGTCCGTGATGCTTTTAATGCCGGGATCAGAGATGCCTTGGTGCATTAACCCGAGGTCAGTCTCTGTGAGAAGCCTGGGTGTATGAACCCGAGGTTAGTCTTTGTGAGAAGCCTGGGTGTATAGTCCCAAGGTCAGTCTCTTTGGCTGGAGATGCACATGTAATTTAGGCGCCTGGCTGAACTGGAGGAGGCCCTGCTGCCAAGCTGGAGAGGACCGAGTCACGTCCAGCTGGTAGGTGTTCCTGAGCTGCTGTGGCCTCGATGCGTTACTGCCGAGCTGGAGAGGCGTACAGACCGAGATATGACCAACTGGCTCGTCACCAGAGGTGTGATCTCGTTGGCAGCGATCTGGCATTTCCCTAATGCGTAGCAGTTAGGTAGGTGGATGCCGAGATGCTATGTGCCGAGAACCGAGACATGAAGGGCTAGTACGGGACCGGAGCCGCGTGTAGTCTTCGTTGGCCGCGACTCTGGTGCTTTCACCGAGAATGCATGTGGCCGAAACCAGCATGAGGTCGAACCAGCATGAAGCTGTAGCCAGTAAGAGGTCGAACCAACATGAAGCTGAAATGGCTCGGTGCTGCTTTTGCTTGTCTCGGCACGAGCTTGTTTGAACCGAGACATAACCTTGGCTCGTCACCAGAGGTGTAGTCCCGTTTGCTGGCGTTCTGGTATTGTTACCGAGATGCCATGTGGCCGAGGCTAGCATGAGGTCGAACCAACATGAGGCCGAGAATCTGGCGCTGCTACTGCGATGCACGAGGTCGAGATTTGGCACGTAGTCGAGATACAATAGGTCGTGATCTGGCGCGCGGCCGAGGTGCGGGAGTCATGCACAGCTGGTGTACTACTCCCAAACTGAGATGAAACCGAGATCTGGCGCGCAACCGAGATACAAGAGTCATGCCTAGCCAGTGTACTATAACCGAGCTTAGGATGAGCACGAGATCCGAAGCGCGGCCGAGATGCCAGTTGTCTGGATGACTGAGGATGGTAGAGGACCGTGCGATCAATGCTGACAGTAGAGGATCGTGCCATCGAAGCTGACAGCAGAGGGTCGTGCCGCCAAAGATGACAGTGTCATTGAAGCTGATGGCGCCATCGATGCTGACAGATGAAGGGAGACGTTCAGTTGCCCCCGTGCTAGAGGAGACTTCTGCCGAGAAGGGGACGTCTGCCGAGCTGGAGGCGTCTGCCGAGCTGGAATTCTCTGCCGAGCTGGAGATCTTTGCCGAACTGGAGGCGTCTGCCGAGCTGGAGGCTGTCTCGTTGTTCTCGTAGAGGTCCAAGCGTTCCTGGGATCTGGCTTCGTCAGTTTCTTGCTCAATGAACCGGTTCACCCTGGCCATCAATGCTTTCATCGTGGCCGCGGGGTGCAGGACCAAGTCTCTCCGAAGCTCGTTGCCTGGCGGAAGAGCTTGCTGGAAGGACAATATCACTATCGTGTCTGAGGCATTTTCAATCTGGCTGTAGACAGTCCAAAGTCTTTTGGCGAACTGCGCGACGTTCTCGGTCCGCTTCATTCTGAGGGCCATTAGGTCAGCGGTCGACCTGGGGATGACCTTGTGAGCTTGGAACTTTTCAACAAAGGAGTTCTGGAGTTGCTGCCAACTTGAAATTGATCCTTGTGGGAGCACGCATAACCACTTGAGGGGGATGTCCCCGAGACTAGAAGAGAAGACTCTGCAGTTCAAGTGACCCGTGTCACACCATAGCGACATTCTCTGAGTGAAGTTGCGGAGCTGCGCTGCTGGGTCCGAGGTCCCATCGTAAAGGACGAACCTCGGGACGCTGAAATCTTCTAGGAGGGAGAAGTTTCTTATCTCTTGAGAGAAAGGAAATGTGCCAAGATCGTCATCGTTGTAGGTGCTTGGCCGACCTCGGGTGAGGCCGAACATTTCCATGTTTTCCCGTACTGCTTGCTTGACTTGCTGGTCAAGCCATTCTTTGATGTTAGTGTCGTCCTTCAGTCTTTGTCTTGTTTTTCTTGAAGTCAAAGATTTGGAGGATGAGGTCGAAGTTGCCTCTGCTTCCTGTAGCTGTAGCTGAAGCTGGCGAATCAACTCGTCCTTATCTTGGAGAGCAAGGCTTTGGGCCCTGATCTTCGCGAGGAACGGATTGTCATCGTTGTCGTCAGCTTTTGTTCTGGATCTACTCCGGTGAGGGACCAGTGGCAACTACGTTGATGGTTCTTTACCCTTTCTAGTTTTGGGAGGCATGGTGTTTGGGAAGATGGCTTCTTGATCGTTCCCCACAGACGACGCCAATTGTGAGTGCACGAAAATTCACAGACCGAGGGGTAGTGATTTTGAGACTCACAAGAATAAGAGGATGGAGCTAGAGCTCTTTGGGAAGAACTGATGCCTGCCTGAAACCTGAAGGGGGAGGAAGAAGAAGGTCAAAGGACCCTGACTGTAGGCAGCACAGGGCTCTCCGATGCCTAAGTTAGTGTGGGAACTAAGCAAAGGTCGGAGATTGAGTTGGGGAGGAGATGGCATGCCAGCATGGTCGTATTATTGGCCCCTTTACCTGTTGAAGGCTTCTGAATATTTATAGAGAGACAAAGCTGACTTTGGGGGAGGCACTTGAGAGGTCCCATCGTAGCCCACTTGTCATTAATTTTCATCATTAATTGTAGTCTCATCATAGCCCACTCTGTCCCATCGGGCCATACCCTGATGCATGGGTGGTGCAGCTGTGTCAGGGATTTGGGCGGTGCCCTTATCCTGACATACGTTTTGTCACGTGACTGTCAGTGCATAAAGAGATGCCTGTTGCCGAGACCGAAACCAATATCTTCCGCCGAAATGGGACACACAACCGCGACCAGCCGAGACCGGTCAGGGACAGGCACATGGTTTAGAAATTGATAAAGAAAGGCACAGCACAAAAACCGATGCAGAAAGAATTCATACAAACTTTCTTTTGAGTTCTTTAATAATATTCTCAACAAAAGTTCTCTCATACCCAGACTCATGAGTTCTGTGAGGCCAAAATACCGAGATGGGACTCGTTACTGGCGCGCGGCCGAGCTCAAGTTGCCGAGATGGGACTCGTGTTGCTACGGAGAACAAGGTGCCGAGATGGGACTCGTGTTGCCACCGAGACAGGGCTTATATATACCGAGGTCGAGATCCGGTTATCCCCCACACATTTTCCTTGTTCTTTTTTATCTTTTTTAAATGAAAAAACTTTAGATAATGATGATTTAAATGCTCTCTATTCTTAATAATTTTTAGGTGTAAATAAAAACTAAAAAAATTCCTTAAGCACTACAAGAACATTAACCTTTTGTGACAAAGTTTTTCGTCGCCAAAAGTAAAATTTCCGTTGGCAAAAGTTTTTACCGACGAAAATTGTTTCGTCGGGCAGATGTCGGCAAAAGATTGTCAGCAAAGACTTTTCCCGACGAAATAAATTTTCGTCGGCAAAAATATAAATTTTACCGACGATTATTTTAAGTTTCCCGACAATTTTTTTCGTCGGCAAAACCATTTTACTTTTTTTTATTTTTCTTTTTTCATTTTGCCGACGTTTTTTTTCATTGGTAAAATCATTTTATATTTTTGCCGACGAAAATGTGCTTCGGCAAAATTCATTTTTATTTTTTTAAATTTTTAGTTTTACCTTTGCCGATGAAAATTTTCGTCGGCAAAATTCATTTTTTTTTTTTTTGAATTTTTAGTTTTACTTTTGCCGACGAAACTTTTCGTCGGCAAAAGCCTTTTTTATTTTCCTTTAATTTTTATTTTTACTTTTGCCGATGCAAAATTGTCGTCGGCAAAAGTCTTTTTATTTTTATTTAATTTTTAGTTTTACTTTTGCTGACGAAACTTTTCGTCGGCAAAAGCCTTTTTTATTTTTCTTTAATTTTTAGTTTTACTTTGGCCGACGAAAATTTTCGTCGGCAAAATCCATTTTTATTTTTCTTTAATTTTTAGTTTTACTTTTGCCGACGAAAATTTTCGTCAGCAAAAGCCTTTTTTTTAAATATTATATTTATTTTTCATTAATATTTTCCTGTAAACCTATTTAAACACCTGTATCAAAAATAAACCTGTTCATATACCTATATTCAATATAATAAATGCAATTAAACAAATATTACTAAATAAACAAACATCCATCTCCATTTTTCATTTAAATCATTCATCTCATTAAACAAATATTACAATCAATAATGATACCGTCTCAAATAAATGTCCAATATACATATATTTATATACAAATAACCCAAAAGGAAGTCCTCCAACCCCACAAGTCTACAACCGACCCCAAAGCATCCATCAATCTGCAATGACAAAAACAACATTAAATTCTTTTCAATGAATTAAATTATAAATGAAACATAAACATGTATATATATATAACTTTTCCTAAGTTTTTCAACGGACTTTTTTCCAGCTTAAGTGTTGACAAATCAGGCGATTCTGGGGTCTAATTTGTTAACCATAAGTCCAATTCACTAACCGTCAATTCCAACAAGTTACTTAGTCATTCAACAAGGTATCCGTGCTAATTTCTAAGCTGTTCGATGGCCGTTTTCAGTTTTCGACCTACGACGGCATATTTTCGAGACTAAAAGTTCCAAAATTAAACGTTTTTATGTCCAATTCTCTAACCGCGAGTCCTATTTGCGAACCGTCAGTTCCTAAAAGTTACTCTACCCTCGAGCGAGGTGCTCGTGCCATTTTCGGATTTTTCCCTTAGACGTTTCCCGTTCCGTGCCCCCGGCGGGCCGTTTTCGAGCTTAAGTGTGGTAAAATCCCATTTTTCGATCATAATTCTCTAACCGGGAGTCCTATTTGCGAACCGTCAGTTCCTACAAGTTACTCTACCCTCGAGCGAGGTGCTCGTGCCGGTTTTTTATTTTCCCGCGCCCGTTTCCCGCTCCGGGCCCCCGGCGGGCGGTTTTCGAGCCTAAGTGTTGTAAAATCCCATTTTTCTGCCGTAATTCTCTAACCAGGAGTCATATTTGCGAACCGTCAGTTCGTACAAGTTACTCTACCCTCGAGCGAGGTGCTTGTGCCGGTTTCCGATTTTTCCCGCGGCCGTTTCACGTTTCGGGCCCCCGCGCTGGCCGTTTTCAAGCCTAAGTGTTGTAAAATCCCATTTTTCGGCCGTAATTCTCTAAACGGGAGTCCTATTTGCAAACCGTCAGTTCCAACAAGTTACTCTACCCTCGAGCGAGGTGCTCGTGCCGGTTTCCGATTTTTCCCGCTGCCGTTTCCCGTTCCGGGCCCCCGACGGGCCGTTTTCGAGCCTAAATGTTGTAAAATCTCATTTTTCGGTCGTAATTCTCTAACCGGGAGTCCTATTTGCGAACCGTCAGTTCCAACAAGTTACTCTACCCTCGAGCGAGGTGCTCGTACCGGTTTCCGATTTTTCCCGCTGCCGCTTCCGATTCTGGGCCCCCGGCGGGCCGTTTTCGAGCATAAGTGTTGTAAAATCCCATTTTTCGGCCGTAATTCTCCAACCGGGAGTCCTATTTGCGAACCGTCAGTTCCAACAAGTTACTCTACCCTCGAGCGAGGTGCTCGTGCCGGTTTCCGATTTTTCCCGCTGCCGTTTCCCGTTCCGGGCCCCCGGCGGGCCGTTTTCGAGCCTAAGTGTTGTAAAATCTCATTTTTCGGTCGTAATTCTTTAACCGGGAGTCCTATTTGCGAACCGTCAGTTCCAACAAGTTACTCTACCCTCGAGCGAGGTGCTCGTGCCGATTTCTGATTTTTCCCGATGCCGTTTCCCGTTTCGGGCCCCCGGCGGGCCATTTTCGAGCGTAAGTGTTGTAAAATCCCATTTTCGGCCGTAATTCTCTAACCGGGAGTCCTATTTGCGAACCGTCAGTTCCTACAAGTTACTCTACCCTCGAGCGAGGTGCTCGTGCCGGTTTCCAATTTTTCCCGTTGCCGTTTCCCATTCGGGGCCCCCGGCGGGCCGTTTTTGAGCCTAAAGTGTTTTAAAATCCCATTTTTCGCTCGTAATTCTCTAATCGAGAGTCCTATTTGCGAACCATCAGTTCCTACAAGTTATTCTACCTCCATCAAAACTGACTTACAACAAGGAATCATAACTTCTTTCTGTTTTATGGAGTGGAACGAGTAGAGTGCATGACTATCACTAAATGGAAATCACAAACATAGTGTGCAATAAGAAGAAGAAGCTGCAATCCTTAGGCATATGCAGCGGATGTTACCTTGAATCTGATTATATCTGCCTGCTTTGACCATTTCCATTCATCCACAAACTGAAACGTCATCCTCTTGGGTCTCATAAGCTTTGTTTTGTTGACACCTATACTTGCATCAAAATGTGGGTTGGACTCTGTATCAGCATCCAGTTCAGGTCTAAGTATTTTCGATGTTTCTTTTTTCTGCTTGTTGATGTTGACCTGGAATTTACATGGAGAACACAGGAAGATAACATTAATAAAAAATAATACCGAGCAACTGCAGGGAAACTTGCAAAGTCATAATGCCACTCATCATATTATCATGAGTTCATTTAGAAACCTTGTTATGAATTCATGGGGTATTCAACTAGAAGAGTGCATAAAAGAGTAGCGCTAGAGTAACAACTTTTTGTAAGTGTCGAACTGAAAGCTATGTCAAAGTAGGTCACATAGCATATTTATCATAGGATAACTGAATGCTCTGTGATAAGGCATATGACACAAATCAGCCCATCAACAGCATCTGATTTAAGTTAACGACATGGATGGTTGAGATAAAAAACAGTGAAGACCCAGAATCACAGCTTTTAATTGTACAGCTAGCAACATAAAAAAAAATATTCTACAATGATCAATAAATAGAACACATATTAAGAGAGGACAATTTCTATAGGAATTCAGGGAAGGTCCATAAGCGTGCCATTAAGATTTTAATAGCAAACCAACAACAATCACATGTCCTAGCATGTGGAGTACTGTTGCAAAATTTAAAAGCAAATCAAGCAGACAACTGAAAAATAAAAATCATAATGCTGGCAGGAATTCAAAAAGTAAATCAACCAGCAGTGCCCATATAGGAAAACCACACTCAGAACTGACACCAATATTGTGAACACGGGCCCAGTAAAAGAGGAACTTATTCTCACTCTCCCTGCCAATTAATTAAAAAAAAAAACCTTTCATTGACAATTCACTTAACAATGAGAATCTCAAGGCAAACAACAGCCTCTTTGATATCCTCATAATTTTTTCCCTCAAGTGAATTGATGGTGAGAGATCTTGGTGCAGTCATTGGTCATATCTTTTCCCTAATAATGCTGCAAAATTTTCAAAAAAAAGATACGCTTAAGATTAATCACATTTTAAGCACAGGTCACTATAGCATTCAGAATACTAGGATATTAACCAGAGAAGAAATAATGCTGCAATTACAGCTGTGAATTTTCCAGGAAGCGTACCTTCTGCAGCTACTGAGCATTTACTTTCCAAGCAAACGGCACAAGGATCGGAACATGTAGGTAGTGGATTTATCCAGCCACATTCTCTGCAAACAAAACACAATCTTGGCAAGCAACTTGGGACAATGAGAACACAGCATACCCAATAGATAGGGAATTAAAAGAACTTAAAGAACAAGACGCGCTCTGCAACAAGAACATCTTGGATGTTGAAAATTTAAAATTTAGCAGATACCTTGTAGATGTGCTCAGGATGCCCTGTAAAGCACCATGTAGATAAACTACTGATTCTACTGAATACACAATCGATACTGAGAAGTGATCACGTAATAATCTTCTATGCAACAAGGTTTGTACTTATCTGTGCTTGTAGGAATGTTTTCATGGTATTAATGTACCACAGCAGACATATGTACCCATATCCGAACTTCAAGAAATGTGGGGTTCTTATAGATGCTCCCATTATATACGGCTATGTCTGCATCCGTATAACATGGCATCATAAAGACATAAACAAAGCAAGAGAGCAACTGCAGCCTTCTCATTCTCAAAATAACCAGGGAAAATGCTCCCATTTTATATGCCCATGCCTACATCCACATATTGTGGCATCATAAACAAATCAACAGTAATGACAGCCTTCTCATTCCCAAAATAAACAGGAAAACCAAGAATACAATCTCTCTCTCTCTCTCTCTCTCTCTCTCTCTCTCTCTCTCTCTCTCTCTCTCTCTCTCTCTCTCTCTCTCTCTCTCTCATATTTAATCTTTCCTAAACCAAAAAAAAAAAGAGAATCCTAACATCTGAGATCCCGTTTGTCTCCCCCAACCCCTTCCATTTGCACGCAGAAATCGTAATGTTGGTTTCTCATTAGGGAAAGGATGAGTTCCACATGCAGACAGGAATCCCACCTTGAACCAAGCTCTATTTATTTTAACCATGGAGTACTAACTCTCCACTTGCAGCATTCCCAATACCTTTCTCGATGCTATCATGTTAATGAGGTAATTATGGGATCACTGTGCATTTAAATTGGATTGTCAAGTAACCCATAGAATACCAAAAGTGGACCCAAGTAATCTGTCCTAGTTATATTGACTCTTGATCAAATGCAAGCCAAAATGTCAAATTACATTGAGAATTAGCTAATGTTAACAGATGCTCCGAACAATTTTGTGCACTTCATGACCATCAAAATTCGGACAGTTCCTGAACTTCTAATTGGCATGGTTTTTAGGCATGGCACTACATGAGGTGGTCAACTATTTCCACAGTCTGGATCCATCAGCACAGTACACTCATCATGGGTTTGTGAGGTTGTTACCATTCAATCAACAGTGCTTAACATGCATTGGATCCTAAACAAAGACCATAGCAATAGCATGCAACAATAATTAAGAGGAGGGTCCTTTACATCAAACAACGCAACACACAAAACAAAATGAAGACATGTTATGAGAGCATTATATCCTAGAGGTTTTCCGTTTCTTAATTTTCTAATTAAATATTTGTGTAGACAAGGAACAATTTGAACCAGTATATAAGCCATTACTTTATAAATCAAAGCAATTTGTGTAATTCATGGAAAACCAAAGCAATTTTTTTAAGAGGAAAAAGAGGGCCCCTATAATTCCCATGTGTATGCATCACTTTATAAATCACTATAAATCACTAAATCACCTGTCATTTTAGAAACTATGCTATAACCATATCTAGATTCCACATGTTGCATGTTGCTGTGAATTGTATCACTCATTAAGGCTTGTTGAGCTTCCAAAAATGAGGGAAAGCTAAGATGAAACAAACTGTATTGGGTAAAGGGAAATTTACCAAAAATAAAATATACGAAGTATTAACATAAAGTGATAATTTTATTTTATTTTTTTACCTATGGGCCTGGGTGAGCGCCCCCACCACCCACTGAGTGCAACTGCGACAGTCCGGGCACGTTTCGCCCTACTATCCCGAGGCATATCTGCAATGTGGATTAAAGCAAAGTGACAAAGAAAATAAATAATTAATAGCAAAAATCAATAGTAATAGTAAAGTGAATGTCAGCATGACATGCAATATGGAAATGGAAAGGACTTCAATTTTAGATTCTTTGCCACTCTATTGGGGTTAATCTAAATTCAATATGTTGGAATGTTTTTGGGAAACCACTGGATGACTATTCTGGCATGACTTTGAGGCAGTGTAGAAATTTGTTTCAACGTTTTGAACTGCAAACATAGTTGTCACTGAACCACAATGCAAGTCTGTAATTTTTTGTCATAGTTGCATGTGGTCACACAGTGATTTGCAATTCCAATCAACCCTTGATTTCCATGTGTTCCAGACTTGCTACAAGTGGTCAAGCTCCCATATGCATTGCCATGCCATCAAAACCTCAAAAACTATTTATATACAGAAAGTGTCACTTCATATGAGTGGCTTTCCATGTATTCCTGCAGAAATAGGTAGGAGGAACCACCAATAATGTGATGACAAAAAGAGGCCAGATTATCAGGAAATGTCATGCAAATAAATGTAATTAAAATGATTTGATAATACAATACACTGAATAATTACATATAGGCAGCAAATGTCACGAACAAGCACTGTCAGGAACAAGTATTGTAGACAATGTAAATTGTAATGGGATGATCTCCCAAGGATCGATTGATCTTCATATATATAATGTACAAACCTTGTTTAAGGCTACAATTTAGTTATTGTCTAGTCAGCTATGTCCTAAGATAGAATGAAATATCTGTACAATATATTACAGTTCGACTAAGCCAATGAGTCAAGCCAATGAATTGGGCTTTATGGCCCAATGGATCCAGAATCATTAACACCACCCCCCCCCACCACCTCAAATTGATGCCAATGAGTCAACAAGCATCAATTTGTCGGTCAAGAACTGATGTCGTGGTCGAGGAAGTGCTTTTGTAAAAATATCAGCAATTTCGAGGCTGGAGGAGATGAACGGAAGAGAAATAATATTGCGTAGATATTCATCCCGGATAAAATGGCAAGCAACCTCAATATGTTTAGTTCTTTCATGAAACACTGGATTTTCTGTAATCCGAATGGCACTGGTGTTATCCGCATGGAGGGGGGTGGGAGATTTTTGCGAGAATCCAAGTTCCTTAAGAAGGCCACGAAGCCATATAATTTCTGAGCATGCGGCATACATAGCCCGGTATTCTGCCTCAGTGGAAGATTTGGAAACTTTGTCTTGCTTTTTCACTTTCCATGAAATAAGTGTCAAACGTAGCATCCAGAGACGATTTAGAATTGAATAATTTTCGTCCCTTTCATTGGAGATTTTCTCCCATTATAAAGAATACAGATACCTTATCAAAGGCTACAAATCAGCTACAAATCAGCTCTACAAATCAGCTAATCTAATTACAATCTACTATTAAAGAAAGAGTATCTATTTACAATCTAATTAAAGAAGGAAGGAGCTGTGCAAAGTTTTGACCAAATCCAACGAGATTGAATAACATTATATTGGGCCCAAGTGGGCCTGAGCCATCTTGTATTTGACACCCCCCCTCAAATTGATGCTGGGGAATCCACAAGCATCAATTTGGTAACCAAGAACTGATGGCGAGGTCGCGGAAGTCCCTTTGTGAGGATATCGGCATTTTGAAGATCAGAAGATATGTGAGGAAGGCTAATCACATCACGCTTGTATGTGTCGCGTATAAAATGGCAATCAATCTCTATGTGTTTAGTGCGTTCGTGGAAAACTGGATTGGCAGTAATACGAATTGCACTAGTATTGTCTGCATAGAGTGGTGTGGCACTATCAGCAGGAAAGCCGAAATCAGAAAGCAACCCGCGAAGCCAGAGAATTTCTGAACAAGCAGCAGACATAGCACGATACTCAGCTTCGGTGGAAGATCTGGACACCTTATCTTGTTTCTTTCATTTCCATGAAATCAAGCTATCTCCCAGATACATACACCATCCTGTGGTAGAGCGACGAGTATCTGGACAACCAGCCCAATCAGCATCTGAGTAGGCTTTGAGTGTCAGGGAGTTGTTGGCAGGATAAAATAATCCACGGGTTGGTGTCCGAATGAGATATTTAATGATACGTCGAACCGCAGCCAAATGAAGATGTCTAGGATCAGTCATGAATTGACTGACTAAATTGACTGCATAAGAAATATCAGGACGAGTTATCGTCAAGTAGATCAGGCTGCCAACGAGGCGACGATAGAGAGTAGGATCAGAGAGAGGATCCCCACTGCCTTGCTGAAGTTTAACATTGACTTCAACTGGAGTATCGACGGGAGCAGAACCTTGAAGTCCAGCCATTTCAATTAAGTCAAGAGCATGTTTATGTTGATGGAGAACGATGCCTTTTGCAGATTGATGAACTTCAAGACCTAAAAAATAGTTTAGAGGCCCAAGGTCTTTCATGTGGAAAGTTTCATGAAGAGAGGCCTGAAGTTGGTGAATCATATCTGCATCGGTGCCTGTAATGATGATGTCATCCACATAAACAAGAAGAATAGTAATCCCCGTAGAAGCATGATGAAGGAACATGGATGGATCATATGGACTAGGATGGAACCCCAAGTGGCTAAGAGCATGTTGGAATTTTTCAAACCATGCCCGGGGGGCTTGTTTGAGGCCATAGAGAGAACGCCGTAGTTTGGCAACAGCACCGTAATGATAGAGGAAACCCCCTGAGGAAGGCGCATATATACATCTTCTTTGAGATCACCATGAAGAAATGCATTATTGACGTCCATGTTGACACCAAAAATGTCACTTTGCCTTTTCAAGATCCAAAGAGCTACATGAAGTCGCAACCTGCCATAAATAGGCAATGCTGCTTCCAAAAATCAAATCTTGTCAGAATCAAACAAAAACTGCAAGATTCATCCAGACAGCCAAAAGAGGAGTACACAAGAAGTTTCAAGCCATTTCAAGATCATTTGGCCTAACTTCGCTTCTCCGACAGCCAAATCAAGCCTCTCGGTGGTAAAGCTCTCCGGGACCATGGTTTCCAAGACAGAACCTATGGATCATCTTAAAATGACTCCAATAGGTTCCCTGTCAAATTTCAAGTCAATCGGACATCGGTTGACCGCACATCAAACCGCGACATCTTCATCGCGATAAAAAGCAAGTCTGCAGGTGATAGGACCCCAAACGGCTTCGAAACTCAAACAAAAGCCTATGGTTGGTCTTATTTATTGCTCAAGAGGCTTCACACCAAATTTCAGGTCATTCCGACATCGTTTGACCCAGTTTCAGCTTCTGACGGGAAATCGGCAACTCTGCGCGACAAAGTCTTCGGCTTTCTCAGGAAATTGGAAACTTTGCAAAATAAAATGCAAGGATTCTCATCAGGTTTCCTACAAAGAAATCAGGCCAATAAATGATCAAAATGTCAAAGAAAAGTACAGAAGAAAAAAGAATCAAAAAAGAGCAAAAACGGACGCAAAACGGGACCAAAAAGGGGGAAAACCCCCCCAGGGTCGCAGGCCCCTGCGACCCTGGCCCAAGGTCGCCGGCGACCATGGACCCCGGGGTCGCCGGGAAAGCCCCGGAAACCCCGGTTTTCGCCGTTTTTTCGCGATTCGAGAGGTCCAGCCTCTGGTACTTTCCAAAATTCATGCTTTTGAGACACCAAGTCCTCTGATATCCGTCCAAAACACGGGTAAATCATCAAGAGTATCAAAGACAGTATTGATCGCCACCCGGTCAACCAAAAAAAGTGTGCTTTCCACCCGACCGATCGAGAAATCGACAGGACAGATGGCACCGACCCGCTGTTGGCAACAAGCACCTGAAATTACATGGTCACCTGATGTCGATCTACATGAAGATTCATCGATGATCATCGACAGAAGAATTCCAAAAGACGTGGCACGGCCCGCGACTCTTCAGCTACTCGGCGACCACTTAATGCGATTAATTGACTAGCTTTATTACAGTCATTAATCCATTTCTTTGGACGGCCCAATCAGAAGCAAGCATTTGGGAGTTACAAGTCAAGAGATTCATGGCATTTAACCCATGAAACTCCTCCCATCATGGCGATTAAAGGCGATTAAATGCCCTCAATCTCCTCCGGCCAATCAGAAGCCAAGAAAAAGGAGTTACAAAATAAACAAATCAATTTTGTAACTCCTCCCATTATGTGGCTTAATGACATTAAAAGCCCATAAGCTCTCCTAAATGGCTACCAAGAGCCTATAAATAGGAGAGCACTCCAAAGGAATCAAAAAGATCAGAAAAAAACACACAACAAACATCAGACAGCAGTCAGAAATCCAGAGAAAAGAAAAAGAGAGAAAACTCTGCGGAAGTTCTACACCGGCCACCGCAACAAGGTGACAAAAGTCCCTTGGGGGGTACCCCCCCCAAGGTCCTTGCCTTCTCCTCCTGCCTCCAAATGGCTTAGATGTGGCTTTTCAGCCCGTCTACTCGGCTTTTTATTGGATATAGGACCTCCTTTTGGTCTTTGTCCTCTAAAAACCCGAGGTTATAGCCAAGCCAAGCGAATCGATAGCATCTTCTGTTCTCATCTGCATGGATGATGGCGAAGCCCACATATGGCTTGCGACCGTCAATCTAAACGAGTCCCCCACAATCTCCTGAGAAGTTAGATCCTCCTTTTCTTGCTTTTCATTGTAGTTTGTATTTTTTTAAAAGAGACAAAAATCACAATTCTTGTCTTTCATTGTTGATAAGGATTGTAAATCGGCTATAAACGCCAAAATTGGCTATAAACGCCAAAAATCGGCTATAAACGCCAAAATCGGCTATAAATGCCAAAAAAATCGCCTTTCACGGCAAACCAAGAAAAATGTCTCTTTTCTTAAATATATGTGCAATGGAAAACTTGAAAGAAGTTGATTTCCTTTTTACTTGCGAAGGTTGATCTCCGGATCACCACTTGCAATTCCAAGTAAAAATAGAAAATCTGGCACACCCACAAAAAAAGAAATGTTGATGCACGCCCCTTGCCCCCCGGTTACGAAAGGGTCGGACCCGACGGACTCCCACGTCCGCCGACCTCGGTAGGAACTCGAGCAGGAGCGCGGTCCATCAAGCTGGCACACCCGGTGGGACTCGTTTATTTGAGAACACGATGCTAGAAATGAAATATTTGCATATCATATATTTTGCTCTATGCTTATATTTCTTTTCTCGATTCCTTGGCTACTTTATAATTGGTGGCCTATGTTGAATTCTGCAAAAAAAAATGAGATGAGATTTTTTGTTTGGAAATTTCTAATTCTTTGAATTTATTTCCATTCTTTCTCTTTTCAAAAAAAAAATTTAAAAAAAAAAAAAACAAAAAAAATCAGATTTGTCATTTTTGGATTCAAAATTGAGAAACCTTGATCCGTTCCTATCGTTCATCGCGCTTGCAGAAATGTTGAGCCTGTTCGACTAAGGTTTTGGGCCATGGTTTCTCTTCGATGAGTTCATTAAAAATAAAAAAAATATATATATAAAAAAAAAATTTTCAGATTTCTCAATTTGGATTCAAAATTGAGAAACCTTGATCCGTTCCTATCGTTCATCGCGCTTGCAGAAATGTTGAGCCTGTTCGACTAAGGTTTTGGGCCATGGTTTCTCTTCGATGAGTTCATCAAAAAAATATATATATATATATAAAAAAAAATTTTTAGATTTCTCAATTTGGATTCAAAATTGAGAAACCTTGATCCGTTCCTATCGTTCATCGCGCTTGCAGAAATGTTGAGCCTGTTCGACTAAGGTTTTGGGCCATGGTTTCTCTTCGATGAGTTCATCAAAAATAAAAAAATATATATATATAAAAAAAAAAAAAATTTAGATTTCTCAATTTGGATTCAAAATTGAGAAACCTTGATCTGTTCCTATCGTTCATCGCGCTTGCAGAAATGTTGAGCCTGTTCGACTAAGGTTTTGGGCCATGGTTTCTCTTCGATGAATTCATAAAAATAAAAAAAATATATATAAAAAAAAAAAAAAGACATAGACCACTAAGGTTAAACCAACTGTGTTCTTTGATCATGGTTGATTCAAAGAAAAGCCTTGTCCAGAGTGTGGAGACAGCTTGACTGTTCTAGGCAAGGGTCCTCCAAACGGGTTCATTAAGTAATCCTACCCTTACCTGGGGGCAATTCTATCAATCAAGATTTCATAAGACCGGGTTAGGAGGCCTATGTGTACTCTCTCGTCTTTTAAATAAAAAAAAATAAATAAAAAAAAATATAAAAATTTTAAAATAAAAAATAAAAAATAAAAAAAAATTTCAAAAAAAAAAATCTTAAAAAAAAATTAATAAAAATAAATAAAAAAAAATTAAAAAAAAAGATTTTTTTTTTAAAAAAAAAATCTTCAAAAAAAAAAATCTTCAAAAAAAAAAAACTTCCGTCATTTTGGGTTTAGATTAGAGAAATCTTGGTCTTCTTCTTTCTGAGCACTGGCGCTCGCGGAAATCGCTGAGCCCGTGTTCAGATTGGAGTGCCTTTTGCTCTCTTTGATGAACCCGATATTGGCCTTTCAAAAAAAAAAAACTCGTCATTTTTAGATTCAGATCCGAGAAATCATGGTTCATTTCTTTCTGAGCACTGGCGCTCGCGGAAATCGCTGAGCCCGTGTTCAGATTGGAATACCATCTGCTCTCTTTGATGAATCCAATCTTGACCTTTCAAAACAGAGAATCTCATCTCATAGATGCGGTCTCAAAACATTTGTGTCTAGCGGTACTAGTACGCCCTTTCAGGGTCTACTGTATTGCGACCGGCACATCTGTAACTCCAACTTTATATTCTTCTTACCTCGAGCAAGCTCTGCTTCTCGATAAGTCGAATTTAAGTTCACAATTGCTTCTAGCAGTCACTGGGATGCCCATTCCGGGCTTACCACACCTGCGATCAGAACAATTGTACCCTCTATGGCATTTTGTCTTCCTCATATTGTTTGGGTCATCTACCTCGAGCAATTTGAAAAGACGAAACCATAGAACTTCCCATTTATGATCATTATATTCTTGTGATTACTAATGGATGTGGTCTTGTTTCAGAAATTTTCGAAAAAAACTAACAATGGCAGCTTCACTAATCATTACTCTCGACGAAAGCAAGCACCAACTCATGCTTCAACAGAAGCAAACCACGCGCACCTACAAGCGCCCCATCAGCTGCCGAAGTGTCAACTCCCTCGGCAACTCTGTGAACTCCGGGTCGACCTCGACTCCCCGGACTATCGTCTTCGGGACGCTGGGACCATTCCCACTTCCTGAGGAACAAGCTGCTCCCTCCAAGAAGCAGAAACTCGCCTCTCAACGTGTCACTACCGTGACACCAAAGGCGAGCACAAGAAGGCCTGAAGCCCGTGGCAGCCCCACGAAGCCTCAACCTGCAAACAACCAGGTCTACCCCAAGACTTGGTCCCCAAGACCTTCACCAAAACAAAGAAGGTCCCAGGCATCCACTAAGCCAGCATTCCTGGCCCCACTCAAGGAGAACCAGTTCTATCCTCTTGCTTACATGAAAGAGGAGAGACCCATCTCCAACCTGACTTCAAAGTCATCCCAGCATGAGCCGGCTTGTTCTTACAAGCCCAAAATCAAGTCATGCATCACAAGGCCTCCACAAGCACCTGCTAAGGCCTACAAATCTGCAGTTCGACCCTTCATTTCTACAGGGGCCGAACTTCACAAGTTCAAAGCTTCGCTGCAACTGGCGAAGGATAGGGTTCGCATCCTGTCCTTGCCCAGCTACAAAGAAGACAGACTTGGCTGCTGCGCCCGAGGGAGCACATCCTTCATCGTCAAAGCCCAGTCAGAGCTGACCGAAGCTCAAATTGCTCGTCGTATACGCCGCCGCGCGTCGTACCGACAAAAGAGACTACAGAAGCAAAGGACCCAGCCTCCTACACTTCAAGTCTCTCCCAAATGGGTCGAAAAAGAAAGACCCAACCAAGTTGCTGCCGTCCATATGGTTGGAAAAACCAGAAGGCGCCAAAAATCAGCAACAAAAATCCATGTCCGACGTCCAATGACCCGCAGCGTCTCAAGGACAAGAAGACATTCAGAAGAATCCCCTGCTCCTTCAAGCAAAGGACAGCAGAGTGATCCTTCCTCAAGCTCCTCTTCGAAAAGAATGAGCCCCAGCTCAGTCACCAGGACAGTTTCTTCGTTCGAATCACGAAGGATGAATGTCTTGGCTACAAATTCTGAGCCACCACCCCACAATCCACCTCCAGAAGATGCGATCACCCGCATCCAGCAGTTGGAACAGGGCCAGCAGAGGATTGAAACTCTGATGGAAAACCTTCTCCTCGCCTTCCAAAATCAGGCGAACAATGAACCTCCTCCGAATCATCAAGACGACGAGGTAAATAGAGAAGAAAATGAGTCACGCGCCCTTACCAAAAAGGACGTAGACGGTATCCTCGCCAAAGCAAAAGAAGAGGATATACTCAAAGAGCATGGGATCAAGCCACCATATCCCTTATGGATGGACTCGGTCCCGTTCCCCACCAAATTCAAGCATCCTACTCTCCAAACATATACGGGGAAAGGATCAGCCAGACAGCACGTCATCCACTTCAAGATCTTGACGGGAGCTATCGCGGATCAAGATGCACTCAAGATCCGCCTCTTTGCAAGTACCCTAAAAGGTACGGCCTTCGATTGGTACTCCACTCTGCCGGAGGACTCAATCCAAAATTGGGCCATGCTAGAGACACGCTTCCTGACTCACTTCAAAGGTGAGGATCACCCCGCTACTATGGCTCAGCTGTGCAGCCTAAAACAGGGGGAGAATGAATCAACATATGACTTCATTCACAAGTGGAAAGCAATGGCATACAAATGCTCTGATGTATTGCCACAAGCGTCGCTAGTCGACATCTGCCGAAACAACATGAGAGCCAGAATCCGCTCCATGATCATCGGCAACAAATCAAAAAACCTGGGAGAACTCCTAGAAGCTTCCATGGAAGCTGAAACGGTGATTAAAGACCTCAACAGTCAGAAATCATCAAGAAAAGAGCCAACCGCCATTGCAACCTCTAAACCAAAGAAGAAAGAGGTCCTCAATGTGCAGACCAAGCCAGCTCCTCAGCCATCAAAGAAAGCTGAAAACAAAGCTGCTGGTAAGAGACCTGAACTCTCTGATGCCTTCAAAGAATGAGTAGAGAAGAAATACCCGTTTGATGAAGATGTTGATGAAATCTTCGGGGCTCTTGTGGCAAACGGCAAGCTCACCTTGCCTGAACCAAAAAGACCGGGTGATGTTGGCAAAACCAACGATCCTCGGTACTGTCCATACCACCAGATGATCTCGCATCCTCTCAATCAATGCTTCGTTGTGAGAGAGAAAATAAATGAGATGTGGAAAAACGGAGTCATCACCTTTGACAAAAACTATGGGTCTGCCTCCGTCAACATGGTGACATGTGGACAAACATCAAGATCACCGAAGAAGAAGATCACTACTTCCTTCAAGGTGATAAACTCAATCGAAGCGTCCGAGGAACTGGTTCCTTACCCGACACCAGACGGACAACCGATATGGGTACATCCCGATCTCCTGGAAGATGAAAATTGGGAGGTCGTGAAAATAAAGCCTACAGCTCAACAGCGAAGGCAGGCTAGGAAACATCTCCTCAAGCTCAAACGGCAAGAGAAGACCCAGCCAAAACTAGAGGTCAAAGAAAAGGCAGAGGCTTCCTCTACCGCTTCACTGGAGGTAACAAAAACATCCCTTCCAGAGACTTCAAAGGGGGTAAGGAAATTCACTCTCAGTGATTTCATGCCACCTCAATTCAGAGAAGCCATGCAGGAGACATCATACTCTTGCAATTCGGTAGTTGGATTCTCCATTGATGGATACGAGTCCAGCGACACCGATGATGGATTTGAATCCAACTACACAGATGAGTGGGAGGAGTCCCTTGAAACAGGAGAATATCTCTCCGATGAAGAATGGGTTCCTGAATCTCATCTTATGCCAGTAATCTGGTATAACCCCCTACAGCCACAAGGATCCTGGTCTGATGATGAAGAAGACCAAGAGGCTGTACAAGAAAATGCTGCTGACCCAGCACCTCTCATCACTCCAGTGGAAATCAACAATGTTGAGCCACAAAGAGATGATGAAGAAGAAGATCCGGCTCCCATGCCTGATCTTGAAGATTATGCAAGGATCTTGCAGCGACTCGCTCTAGAACAAGAGCAAGATCGCGTCAACGAGCCTCCTCGCAATCCAGAGCCTGAAGTCCCTGAAGACCATCAGGTACATCCTCCCTTAACTCCTGAAAATGGAGAAAATTGCTGGGTAGACGATCCTCTCACATCCGAGGATGAGTCTGACTCCGATCAGGCAACGTCTCCCGTCAGAGCTTCCTGTAATGTGATAATTCGGGATTATAGCTCTTCCGAAGCATCGTCTGATGAGAGCACTTACACTCCGGCGACGCCTAGCAATATATCTTCTGGAGCCACCTCGTCTCACGTGACTTTCACTGAGATGACACCCTCTCAGGTTTCTTCTCCTGAGACTGTGACTTCAAAGTTCACACCCTTCCTGACTGAAGAATTCCCAGCCTATTGATGCTTGGGACGATGAATTAGTCAACGAAGAAGAAAGATTGCTGGATGCTGTTCAGGACTTGTTCCCGGAAAATGCTCCATGCAACACAATCACTGAGGATGGTAACTCTGCTGCTGATGCATCCTCAGCAAATGAAAAACGACAGCCTCTTGATCCTGAAGACAATCTTCCAAACGAAGACCCTTCTCAAGAAGCTCTCGAAGTTGGTAGAGGCACCCGCTCTGGCCGGGACTACCACAAAAATTACAACCAATCTTCCTTTACATATGTAAATCCTTCGGGAAAAGATGTTGTAAGCGCCCCTAGTGGCAACAATGATGAACATGCAGGCCCTAAGGAGGCTTTCAAGTATGACTTGATTGAACACTTCAAGCACATACCTGCACGTCTGCACATCCTAGATTTGTTGCGAATGTCTCCGCACACTCGTGATAATCTCATCTCAGAATTACAAAAACTGAATGAGGATGTCGACAAACATGCCCCGCAAGTCCTCCAAATTGAAATGGATTACCGGGTCAAAAACTCAGAAGCCTCCTCAAAGGGAGAAAAGAAGAAAACTGAAGGGTCATGCATTGAATGCCTCTCGGTTAAAAAAGCAGCCAGTGCAACCATCGCCTTCACAAAGGACGACCTCCTACTTGGCGAAACCAGGCATAACCGACCCCTGTACTTCACAGGGTATATCAAGGAAATGCCTATGCATAGAGTTCAGATCGACCCAGGTTCTGCACTCAACCTTATCTCCACATCGGCTCTTGAAGAGTTGGGCATCCCACCCAGCAAACTGAGCCACACATCTGTATCTATCTTTGGATACGATGGGAGTACTCAAAGGCCTATCGGCAAAATCAGGTTCAAATTGCAGATCGGTGATCTTATCTCTGAGGTCACAGTGTATGCAATAAAGACCCCTTCATGCTACAACATCCTTCTCGGACGCCCTTGGATCCATGAGAATGGTGTTGTCCCTTCAACTCTACATCAATGCATCAAGTTTGTTGGCGACGACGGCATGATACATCGAGTCTTTGCGGATAGAAAAACCCTTCAAAGGTAAAGAAATCCACTTCGCAGACTCACAGATGTATGAAGGTGAAAAAGAAGAAGAGGAGAATCATACAGCATCCTTTGCCGAAAGTCTCCAGAAAGATAAAGGCAAAGCTCCTCAACAATCACCGGAAGAAAACAAACCATCCGGTAAATCTGAAGAGAGCATGCAAACTCCCTTCATCATCTCCCTCAAATCTTCAAAGCCTTTGGTCATCACAACTAAAGTGAAGAAGGCAAAACAAAAGCCTGGGGGCAAATTTGTTGTCTCTTTCGTGTCTATCATGCAAGACACGGACTCGGATTCAGAGCCAGAAGACGACACATCGTCAAGCCAAGCTGACACTCAGCAAGTTCAGCCTGCTCTTACTCCAATGGAGACAACTTCTGACATAGAAGATCCTACGTCAGCTTCCTTCGTTGTTCCAGCAACTTCAGCAAAGGAAAAAGCCGATCTTCTTCCATAGATCGGATGCTTCTTCATCAAACTCCATGCTTGAACCTTTCCAAAATAAAGGTACGCCTCAACTATCCTTATACAGTTCTGTGGCACAAGCTATTATGAAGAAAATGGGCTATGACGCTCAAAACCCAGTCGGTTTGGGAGAAGGACGCGGTATTCTCACACCATTGGGGCCCGTCTTGACCAAAAGCCAGCTGGAAGATTGGAGACTCTACGGCTATGTAGAAAAGTCTTCACACGGGTTAGGGTATGATCCTGACACCCCCTTGAGACAGTTGACACAAAGGCTTAAAAGTCAATATACTGACCAAGCCTCAACATCTCAAGTCCATGAAGACATCGATCTCCCTGGATATCTCTTTGATGAGTCACCTGACAAAGATCCAGGAAGCTCATCCAATTGGCACGATTTCTCCGAAAATGAAGAGGAGTTGTCCGATGGCACAGACGTGTGGACTTCTGACCCAGAAGAACCCTCATCTCCAAAAGAAATAGCCTACTTCGACTCGGTTTCAACAGGCGATTGGGATCATCTCATAGCAAGCCTTGGGAAAACTACCGATCAAGAAGACCCGTGGAAAGGAACAAAACCTTGGTCTGGAAATGCCCTTGAAACCCCAGAAGGTTTCGTTGAGCTGGAAGCCTCCGAAAATATTGTGGAGGAACCACCTTCGAACCTTCCAACAGAAGATCCTGTTCAAAAGATAGACTTGGGAACACCAGATAACCCACGTCCTGTATTCATAAGCAAGAATATAAAGGATGATGAGTTACCCGAGTATATCGCTTTTCTTCGTGAGTTCGTTGATTGCTTTGCATGGTCTTATGCTGAAATGCCAGGCTTAGACCCCAAAATAGCAGTTCACAAACTCAATCTTCAAGAAGACATCAAGCCTGTCAAGCAAGGCCAAAGAAGATTCCGTCCAGATGTGATGGATAAAATTGAACAAGAAGTTCAAAAACTCAAAAGCGTCGGCTTCATCCGTGAGGAACAACATCCTGAATGGTTGGCCAACATTGTCCCCGTGACAAAGAAAAATGGGCAGATCAGGGTCTGTATTGACTATAGAGACCTGAATGGCGCATGCCCAAAAGATGAATTTCCGCTCCCCATACCAGAGGTAATGATTGATAATACCTGTGGATTCGAGCGAATGACATTCATGGATGGTTTCTCTGGCTACAATCAGATAAAGATGCATCCTGAGGATGAAAAACATACATCCTTTCGAACCCCATTTGGCGTGTATTGCTACACTGTCATGCCATTCGGTTTGAAGAATGCTGGTGCCACATATCAGAGGGCTATGATGAAAATATTCCAAGATATGCAGCACAAGACGGTTGAATGTTACGTTGATGACCTCGCCGTCAAAAGCAAAAGAAAAGAAGATCATCTCGAAAACCTCGAGAAGTCTTCCTCCGGCTTCGCAAACACAAACTGCGAATGAATCCATTGAAATGCTTCTTCGGCGTCTCGTCGGGTAAGTTCCTCGGATTCTTAGTTCGGAAAGCTGGAATAGAGCTTGACCCCATAAAAGTCAAAGCCATTCTAGAAATGCCCTCTCCAAGAACCTTGAGAGAACTCAAAGGGCTTCAAGGGAGATTAGCCTACATCAGACGGTTCATCTCCAATCTTTCGGGGAAATGCCGTCCCTTCTCCCGGTTGATGAAAAAAGGTGTAAACTTTGTCTGGGATGCTGACTGTGAAGCTGCTTTCCAAGACATCAAGTCATACCTGACAAAACCTCCAGTGTTAGCTGCTCCTACCACTGGAAAACCATTCATCTTGTACACAAGAGCCCTTGATCACTCTCTGGGAGCTCTGCTTGCGCAAGAAAATGATCAAAGAAAAGAAGCTGCTCTATATTACCTCAGCCGCATGCTAGTAGGTGCAGAGCATCGCTACTCTCCAGTCGAAAAAGAATGTCTTGCAGTGATGTTCGCCGTACAAAAGCTGCGTCACTACTTGCTTTCCAACACAGTCTACCTGGTCTCGAGGGTCAACCTCTTGAAGGTCCTTGTCACAAAGGCAGGTTCTCTCAATGCTCGACTGGCAAAATGGTCCATCCTTCTGTCACAATTTGATATTAGGTATGTACCACAAAAAGCAATCAAAGGGCAAGCTCTAGCGGACTTCCTCGCAGAGCATCCATTGCCTAAAGATTCTCCACTCAGAGATGATCTCCCAGACGAACCAGTCTACAATGTGGAGACTTTCTCACAAAGTGCCTCCTGGGACATGTACTTTGACGGTGCAACCAGGACAAATGAAAAAAGACAGCTGATCTCGGGAGTTGGCATCCTCTTTGTTAGCCCCGACAAATACATGATTCCACACGCTTTCTCGCTACTGGAACCATGCACAAACAATGCAGCTGAATATCAAGCTCTGATCTTAGGATTGGAACTCGCCATCGAATCCGTATCACTATGCTGGAAGTCTTTGGAGACTCTCAACTGATCGTCAACCAGATGAATCAGAAATTTGAAGTCAGGAAGCCAGATTTGCTGCCCTACTACAACAAGGCACAATCACTTCATGCAAAAGTTTGACATCTGTCACATTCACCCACATTCGTAGAGGTGAAACATACGTGCAGATGCCCTAGCCGGACTCGCCGCATCCATGGAAATCCAGGAAGGGGGAAAACATGCAAGTCACAGTGTGCGAAAGAAGAATCCTTCCTCTCTTAACACACACCAAGCACAGTTGCTGAATGCCACCAAGTGGTCGGAAGTCGGATTTCAAATCCTTCAAAAACTTCAATTGGCGACTGGAGGGATCCGTTCATTGATGACATTATGTTCGGAATCCCTACCTGAAGATACCAAAAGAACGGGTAAGCATCCAAAGGCGAACCCCAAGCTTCCATTGGATATTCCATTCAAAATCCTTTACAGGAAAATCCTTCAACGGAGTACTTCTACGCTAGCTTATCACAAAACAAGAGGCTGAGAAAACACTCAAAAGAAGTTCATTCTGGTCTTTGCTGGAGCCTTCATCAGGCTGGAACCTAAGCTCTATAATCAGAATAAAAAGGTTAGGATATTACTGGCTCTATCCATGGTAGCTGACGCAATGCAATTTGCTAAGCGCTGCCAACAATGCCAAGTTCATGGAGATTCATTCACATGCCTCCAGAATGGCATCCTACAGCGATCTCATGGCCTTTCGAAGCCTGGGGTATGGACATCATAGGTCCTATTTCTCCTCCCTTCAAGCAAAGGTCATCGCTTCATCTTCGCCGCTACGGATTATTTCTCCAAGTGGTCAGAAGCATTTGCGTTTAACGAAATGAAGACCTCATCAGTCCTTCAGTTCCTGCGCACCAACATCATTTGTCGTTTCGGCATACCCAAAAGATTCGTCCATGATAACGGACCACAGTTCCGGGATCATCGATTCTACAGGTTCTGCGACAAATACAAAAATCAAAGCTGTCCTTCGACTCCATACAATCCGGCAGCAAACGGGTTAGCAGAAGCTTTCAACAAGACACTCTGCAAAATCCTCAAAAAAATGGTCTCAGTCACAAAAGAGACTGGAGCGACAAAATGTCTGAAGCTTTGTGGGCCTACGAACCACCGTTCGAGGACCAACCCATAGCAACACACCATTCTCCTTGGTCTTGGATGCGAAGCTGTCGTGCCCTTGGAAGTCAATCCTTCCTTCCTTGAGGGATCCTTGCAAATG